>JAHDVE020001786.1:0-67544 GCA_022606495.2 Halesus radiatus | reverse complement strand
GGAGACAGTGAGGTGAATATAGACTGTAAAGCTTGGTATTATTTAAAGTTGCTTTGGTCGAAAATGGTTTCAAATTTGGGTAGTTTTTAGCGAGTATGACTATGATAACAAACCCTAATGTTTAAATTTTCTGCTTTATAATCGATTATTATCTAAACGATAAATTTAAGGGTAACTATTATTTAAAAAAAAGTCTATTTAAAGCCGTCTTCACACCCATCTGAACTGCTCACTGTTTTAAAAAAAACATTTGGGAGTAGATCGAAAAATGGGAACCGATCTTATGAGAGGATTGTCGGACGGCCGAGCCTTTCTACGCGGTGATTTCAGTTAGTACTGGGCAAACCAGTAGTGTGGGCGACCTTAAGCTGTGACTACGTAAGTTGCTTAACTTTTCGATATTTTAGAACGTGTTGCTACATTTTGATAGAGGTACTCGTGGGCAGTGGCGTGCATTGCTTAATGACCAAAGGTAGGCTATGTGTAGTTTCTCAAGTTCGAGTTTAAATATTGTGCAATAAATATTTGAAAACAGCTTTTCTATTATCACTTTTTCTTGATTTTTGGGAAATTAACTGAATTAAAAATGGGCCCACAAGTTCCTTTTTAAATTAATATAAATAATATTTTTTTATCAAAAAATTGTCGTAAATATTTTCTCGAGATAGGCACTACGTTTCAGCGTTTATGAACTATACGTCGCTGGTAGTAGGTAGCTATGATAAGAAAAGCATTGATTATTCAACTGAAAATTAATCACGCAAAAGTAGAGACCCTTAAATTAAGAGAAATATAATCATTTTATCTAGTCTCGAAAAGGAGTCGATAAATTCGTTCCGACTCGTTTCGTTCAGCTGCCAGTTAGATTATCGACCGACTGAATTAACGATTGACCTAATCGTGCCGGTTGATGTTTTCCTGGAATATGAAAGTGAGTTACACTACAATATTCCATCAGTGTATCCCACCCAGACTACTATTGCTATCGTACGCTCTGTGTTTTTCGTTCTATTTTTTGAATTGTCGATTCCATGTAATTCGTTCAATGGAATTTCACTGTATTTTGATTTAGTTCATACTGTAATGTATGCAAATTTATTTTACAGTATGCTCTGATTTGAATTTTCATAAGATAAATTTTTCATAATTTCAGGCTTCTAAACATTAGATAATCCCCCGATTTTCCCTTCGAAATTCTAATTCAGAACACTTATGTACAAGAAATACACATGTACGAGTATTGTCAAAGATTTCTTTGCAGTACAAATATTTCTACCACCTGTTTTAATGAGAATTAAAAATAATTCTATTTATGCCGCTAGTCAAGTATCATTTAAAAAAATAGCTAGTAGATACAGTGGATTTATATTGACGGCCTACTGATCTTGTGTCGCTAAATGAAACTCAAATATCAACTTATAATTTTATTGACGGCCTGCTGATCTTGTGTTGCTAAATGAAACTTATAATTTTATTCTAACTCATGTATATCTGAATCTATTGTATGAATCTAACTTAAAACTAATTGGTTTTCTTTTTACTTTTAAATATAAATATAATACTACCCTCTGATGTACTCATATTCCTATTAAATGTATATTTACATAGTTTATAATGAATTCTGATATTTGCTCTGTTTTTTTATCATCTAATACCTATTCATTTGCCATCATATATAAATATATATTACACCATTCATAATTTTAATTCGTAAAATTACGATTTTTTTATTTTTATTATTTTCATTTATTTAGACAGACATATGTTTTATTACACACGATAAGTCTACTAAATTAAAATTTATATTGTTAAAGTTAATCCAATATCTTATTGATTTTGTCTGGGGTGAGAATGCTTCTTAACTAATGAATGTTGCGTGACTTATAGTAATGAAAAGAAAAAAAGTGTGTGTATAGATTATATTGTGGAGAAGTGTAGAGAAATTATGGAATCATGAATCATGATTAATTGACTATGAATAAAGGTTTAAAGAAAAAATAAGTGTAGTTTTAAAATAATTTAAATTACGTTGATAATAATTAATAATTTTGTTTTGTATGTTAGTAAAAAAATCATGAAAAATGTTTAAGTCTATTAATTTTTTGTAGTGGGTATATGTTGTGATCGCGCGATTAGTTGGCGAGTTCTTTGTTGCATTAGTGTTGTTCGCTTCTACGAGAAGAAACGTAGTTTGTCTGTTACGCCTCGTTGGAACATTCAAAACAACGAGGTATAGCAAGTTGGGAGTATCTTATTTATACATGCTCTCAACATCAACTTACTAACAAACTACACAAGTAGTTTAGCAGGTTTTAAATGCCATTAAAAATTGTAATTAAATTTAAAATATAAACAAGATTTTAATCACAATATTCCACAATGTATTTTATTTATTACTAACTAATGTGTACCCAGCCTTGCTCAGGTACAATAATTGATTTGACAGCGAAAGTAACTCTCTCCAAATATAGAAACATTAATTTGAATATTTTATTTCATTCGAAACGTTTATTCTTCCAAAATATCTAAATCATAAAGTTCTTAAGTTGGTACCTACTCGTGTTTTCCATTTTGAAAATATTCTATAGAAAAAAAACCTTCTCCTTTTGAGCATGCAATCTGTGGCTAACCAGAGTGTTATATCTATGGGCCAACCTACATAAAACATGGCCGGTTCAATTTTTTTCATACTAATTTTAACCGTTATAGTTTTACCTATTGGATTTCATTCAAAGTACTTTCTAAACCTTCCCGGCACTAATAAAAACCAACTGTGATATTTTCAGCGAAATTCGTCCAGTGATTTTCCAGAACATCGAGGACAAACAAACAAACTTACAAACTTACATTGATTTTTATATACATAGATAGCCAGGGAAAGCATTTTTTAAATGTTTAAATGTCAATTATTGTCCTGAAAAATGCTGTTCTGTCATATAAAACACAAATTATCGATATTACAACTTCTAAAATGACGTTTATATTAATTGCCGAATGTCATCGAATTTAAATGGAATCGACTGCGCAAGTACTTCACCGAAATAATTCCACAAACGTGTAGAAAAGTCATACCATTAATTGTATGTGATTTTAAAACAAGTTTCACTAACTAAAAAAGGCCCTTTCGATATAGAAAACTAAATACGTTCATAAATAGATGATGAATAATTAATATGTTTACAACGTTTTTTTGTGAAATCAAAAACTCTACTACGATTGATAAGTGTCTAAAATTACAATAAACGACAGAGAAAAACGCACTTAGTTAACAATAGAACAAGTAGTCTGTCAGTTGCGAAAAATGTTCATTAATAATATTGTAATGAATTGTTTAATTAATCCCGAAAATGGGTTCCTGTTACTAATTCGATTAATTTTCAGCAACATTCTGTCGTATCAAATTTACAAATTGCTTCTAAACATAAAATGATTAAGTTGATTCATTTTTATCCCATTAAGTAACGAGGGATTATATTTATCAAAGCAATTATCGGTAATCCATTTAGATTCGAATTTTCCCTAGTAGGGGAATAGGCAATCTGTTGTAGTAATTCCCTACTTTAACGGTAATTTTAAATGGAATTATTCGACGTACAATTATGTGAGAGATTTATGTTACGATATTATTATTCCGATTTGTCAATATTTCAATTTTGTGAAGGAGGTAAAATCATGTTCCGAAAATGCTAATGAACGAATATCGTTCGGGATGGAATTTGCTGGATTTATTTTTCGTGGAGGTAATATTTTGTTTTGAAATCGTCGCTTCAGGAATTTGTTTGAGTTTTCGTATTTATAAATATTTCTAAAATGCGAAAGTTTTATGTATTTAATGATAATAATGTTCAATTTGTTTTAATAAATTGATGAAGATTATACGCCTCATTGTAATATTTTAATCAAATAGAATATTACAGGAAAAAAGCCAGAGATGCGGAAGATGAAAGTTGGGAAGCACCTGAATATTCAGATCTGCTCATCAACAACGGATAAAGCCATTTCAAGGAACGTTTCGATTTTGAATGGTGGTCTTTCACCAGTGCGATACTGACAGTATCTAGCACTTTGGAGCATGCCGCAAATATGAAACGTATTACTTTTATTATATATTTTTTATAATATCTCCAAACAGGAGGCCTGAGGGAAATAATTTCTCTCAAACCCTACATCATCTTTGGGGATGCCGTGTAGAGGGATGAATAATTTGTAAAATAATACGATCTAATCAAATACAATTTATTGATGGAAGCAATCATTTTGTTGGCTTGACATTATAATTTAAACGAAAAATGTTTTTGTTTTAAGCCATTTTATTTTATTTATATATATTTCTGCATTCGACCGGTTCTATATGTGTACATTCTAGAAGAAGGTCGATTCCAACCGAAAACGGTCGAAACCAGAAATATATATAAATAAAATAAAATGGCTTAAAACAAAAACATTTTTCATTTAAAATAAAATTTACTTGCGCACGCCGGGATTTGAACCCACGACCTCCGAATTTGTAGCCAAGTATTTAACAGTTTTTAGTGGAAGCGGTATGCGGAGGCGTGGCTTCAGGGACGTAAAGCGCATTGCCATAAATGAGATTGTAACTAAAGAGTAACCAAATTTGTCATATAAATTATTTTTGTGTCATAGACAATTATTTCACCCTTTTCAAATGATTTTTTTTCTTCTTTTTTCGCACAGCATTTCAGCTTTTATGTACTACACGCCACTGGTGGGCAGGGGTACAGGAGCTACATTTCCATTTTTTTGTCTTTACATCTCCAGGGTGGTAATTACTTTCAGTATCACCCCGGTGAAAGGCTTCTATTCAGAATCAAAATGTTACTCAAAATGGTTTCGCAATATATTGAAATTGGGGATGCCGCAGCTGGGACAAAAAAAAACAATAATAATACACTTACGACCCATCCCACTGTACCTGTAGGTAAATTTCAAAATACACCTCCAACGAATAGAAGCAAAAAAAAATTGTTCTTAAATTAAAAAAAAAAAAAAAGGACAGTCCTTTGTTGAAATGAGCGTCTTCACAATATTATTGAAACCAAAATTGTAAAGATTAGGACTATCATTTTCTTCGAATCACAATTTGTATTTGTTACATGAATTCCATGTTTAATCAATAATTATTTTTATTGATATTTAAAAACCTCATTATAATATTTAATCAATGAAGAATATGTACACAACCTAAATGAAACATGAAACCGGAAAAAAACAACAGAAAATAAAAAGATTTCTGTCTCATCTGGGACTATGCGACTGAAATCTTTTTATTTTCTGTTGTTTTTTCCGATTTCATGTTTCATTTAGGTTATGTGAATATTATTTTCTTCAATAATCAAATATTACATTGAGGTTTTTAAATCTCAATAAAAATAAGTAAATGATTAAAAAATTAAAATATTCATTAGTTACTTTCATAAAAAGTCAATAGATGTCACATGTAAATAAAAATCGGATATTTATCCGAGACACTGTCTAGTTGGCAATTATGTTCGTCAAGAACTTTTTAATCATCATAAAGATAGATGCTAGTAATATGGGATTCAAAATGGAGAATAATATTGACAAATCTTGAATTTCAGATATGATATCGATGAAGATGATATAAATTGAACTGGTCTCATTTGGTTAAGCGGTTGCCCCGGATAGGCATAGGTCCTGGGTTCGAGTCCCATGTGCGACTGAAATCTTTTCATTTTCTATTGTTTTTTTTCCGGTTTCATGTTTCATTTAGGTTATGTTAATATTATTTTCCTCAATGATTAAATGTCACATGAATACCTACAACATTGCATTACCTGTAAATCATTTCCCTGAAACGATAAAACCTAAATTAAAAAAAAACAATTCGTGTTCATATCAAATTCGTCCATAACAAATCAGGTCCATTGATCATTTAACAAACCCCGCATTGTTAGAGCCCATAATAATGATTATTATTCTTGGTTTCGGATGAAAAATAAAGAGAACAAACACTTCAAAAGCAAATCCATGCCTTCCGGGTTCAGCCAATTCCCTGTGGTGATTCTGCGTCGAAAATGTTCGCAAAAGTATTTATCATTTTTATGTATTGAAATGGGTTTGTACACTGTCTGCACTAACACTGGAATGTTAATTCATAGCATCCGTTAAATGAAATAAAATATACTAGAGTACTCTGTCAACCGAGTGCAGATGAAAAAATTTGCTAATCGAGTAATCTATTTCTATTAAATTTTTTCGTTAAGGCGATCCAATCGAACCAACTCTAAACGAAATCAATCAAACCAACTCTAAACGAAATCATCTACTCATTTCGTTGGAGGCTATATAAGTTAATTTGAAACTTGACGCTGGCCGCTTGTATTTATTTATTCAACAACAAAAAAAGATTCACAAAAACCACATCAGATTTTTTTTCCTCATTTTCAACGGTTAACCATTCATAATTCATAATTTCTACAAACGATTGGTTTTCACTTTGTGGCGTCATTATTGATAAATGAATTAAATTATGTACTTTGTATTCACCACTTTATTAATATAAAGATATCTACGTGTTTTTTACTTTTTTTGTATTACTCCCGATGAATGAAGCATCGCTTTCGAAACATGTTGATATCTTTATGTTAATAAAGTGTTGAATACAAAGTATTTTAATTTATTCCTAATTCAATTTAGCATGTGATTTCACCCTTTTCTTAGAAATGACTCGGTGTGAATCCAACGAAATAATAGACATTTTCTCAAATAACGCGATTCATTGTACCTTTCTATGATTTTTAAATCTAAAAGTTATAAATAACATCAACTTCCTAATTCTTTCTTCCTATCCCACGAAATTCTCAGTAAATAACTGCCTTTATTAACTTGCTGTAGAGAGATTCAATCCTCTTTAAAAAAATAATGTAAGTCATAAAATATATAAAAATGTGTCAACAACGATAGTGTTTTCATTTAAATAGTTAAGAATCAATCATTCAATTATTCAATCCATCCGACAGTTCCAATATAATACAACCTTGGCCAGAGAACATCCTTGCCGGATAAGGTGATTTTACGGTTAATATTTACAGTTGGTACTCAGTTGAAAAACTCATAATTAAAAACAACAAAATAATTACAGTTTTATAAAAATAAACAAAAAATATTTGTATATGCGGAAAAACAAAAAAAATGCACTTCATTATTCACTATCTTTGTGCGAAAACGCGTAAATATTGAAAACGAATTAACGCTATCTGTAATGTTGTTAGTATATCACATTTCTCGGAAATACCAACTGAATACAATGGATATTTAAAATATTGGTTGTTAGGTTCTTTTTATGGGTTTTTTAAGAAAGAAAAAACCCAAACTAAGAACCCGTTCTTTTATTTCCGCATATGCAATTATTATTTTATTTATTTAAATGAATATAAAAGTATTTTTCTTGTTTAAAAATTATGTGTTTTTCTACTGGAAAAATTTTCCGCTTTTACTTCTTAAAGCTTTTTTAACAATATAATAATCCGCTTGACCAAATTTTCAAACCAAAATACTGGATATTGCATTATTTTGAATTGCATCGCTTATTGAAATTCATTCAAATTTTTTCACTTTTTTTGTATGTCGAAAAAATCAATACCGTCTTTCTTTGTTTCTATCGATGCCTTCGATTCACTTCCGTTGATACCTGATACCACCATTTACAGTCGAAACGTTGCTTCATTTGCCAGTCATTTTTTAACGTTCCTTGTTCCCATTTCATTTCCTTCTTTCACTTCCTTCAGATTATCATTAATCGGACAATGGCACCTCTGGAGACACATACAACTGTTGGGATTGGAATTCATCCATATACGTAGGAAATGCAAACAGGTTCATAAAATACAGACTCAACTCTTGCGCTTATGTGCCGCTGTCATGGTAAATGGGCACAGATATCTGAGGTGTCATGTCGTAGAAACAGAAGACAAAATACACATTTACTGTTGTGAACTTTATTTGAGTGACAGACTACTCCCAAAAGAATATAGATAAACATGGTAGAAAACGCAATTATTTTTTGGTAATGTAGCCATTCCTATTCCCAAGACAATAGAATTATTTCTGAGCGCTGACATCACTGAACATTGCGCTCGTAGCCCGTTTGCTGATTCCGTAACCTTCCTCATTCCATTCGCTTCCAAACGCCGCTCAAGCCAACTGCTCTCCTTCAGTGTCCCAGTGATTTCCCGTCTGATAATCGTCCTGATAGTGTATCCAAAAAATCTGTTGTTACAGTCTCGAGTTCTTCTAATTATTAACCTTTTCACCTCCTTTTCATTGATGACATAAAAATTGTAAATAACGTATAATTTAAATAATAAAAATTACTTTTTTTAAATGACTATTCAATAAATATAGATATACATGTTTCGAAACCAATGATTCTCTAAAGAAAATAATTGTAACTAATTAATTAAAAAAATAATGCTACAAAGTGATTTTGCGTTTATTGATTTTTTTAAATCTTTTTATTGCTTTCTGTATACCTATTATAGTTTTTTTTTATATGTATGTATTAGGTATTATTCCACCAGTGTCGTGTAGTCTATAAAGACTGAAAATGAAAAAGAGAACTAGCCACATTAAGAAAATAAACAACAATTGAAAAATATGACGAATTTCCGATGAAAGCATATTTTTAAATGAATTTGGTTCTAAGTTAATGCATATTTATTCATTTGGCGACAACAATCAGCGAACGATGATAATAAAATGCCATTTTTAAATATTATATAAAAAAACTACACACAGCAAATCTTTTATCATGACAGTGCACGCCATTGTATATCATCTACACATTTTTGTCCCTCGTTGTCACCTTTTGTACACTGTTATACTGTACATTGTTGGTATTTGTATTTTTACTTGAATAATTTTTTACCCATTATCTTCACAGCATATTTGGAAGTGAGCAGCTATGTAAATCGTGTTCAATACTAAGAGTAAATTTTGGAGTCACAAACAGCAATCATTTGTAGCTTATTTCAATGGATTCATATAATATTAGCACGTGTTGGACTCGGTATTTCCCTATTTACCAGATAAACGAAGCTGGAAATGGCTATATAAAACGACAATTATAATTACGTCTGAAATAATAGCAGCTTAAAATTCTCGCGCAAAGTTGTAATTGATATTATGAAATCTAGGCACTGTAAAGCCCTGTTCATATTTTACAGATTATTTCCCTAGACGACATCCTAATGTCAGATGTATAATATTGTTGAAAACATTTCGAGTATTGCCTAGGTAACCAGAATTCCACGTATTTATATTAACAAAATTACAGCAAAATCAGGTAAGTTCATTCTCGTAATTAATTAATTTGTAAGGCTTTTTACCTTTTGCTGTGTATTCCTGTATTTTTAATTTCATTTAGAGTCAATTAAATTAATAATTTCTTTGTTTTAATCCCTTGCGTCAGTCGGTTAACCCGTTTCGAAAGCACTCTTCGCTGGAAAGGTTAAAAAGTTAAATGATTTAATAACATTAGCATTGCATTTATGTAGCGCAGTTTTGTGACAGTTCACCTCAAGGGCTCTCAACCTTTTCGTACCGTACGTTGATAATACTTAGATTTAAAGAATATTTTCCTCCCTATCTATTAACATTGGGGGTTTTTGTTTTCCATTTTCTGGATTACTGGCTTTATGTGGTATCTGTTTCCTTGGATTTTAGCTACTCATTAAGGCAGTAGTTTTTTTTTTTTTTTTTTAATATTAACTTTTAAGGTGTGTTATTATCTTATTAATAGATTGATGAATATTGTATGACACAGATTTTATTAAGAATTATTTTAATTTTTAATTTTAAATTATTTTATCGAAGTTTAAAAACCTCATTGTAATATTTAATAATTGAAGAAAATAATATTGACATAACCTAAATGAAACATGAAACCGAAAAAAAACAACAGAAAATAAAAATATATCATCTCATGTGACAAATGTCAACCATGTACACATGTTGTGCGCGCGTTTGACGTATTTCCTGATTGTGCACCAGTTCTGCAGGGGTCAGTGACACTAGTTCCTCAGATCATCTTCCATTTAAATACCGATAGAACAAGGACAGCATTCCCACCTGACACCTGTGGCCTAAAGATTGCAACCCGTTTGTTAAGTTAGGAGAATCTATTAAACGGACCGTCCGTTTCTGCACAGAGTCAAGGGTTTTTTCAGGTATTTTGGGGCTCCAGACCAGAGGTGGCTGCCAAATTCAACAGTGTCAGCAGTTTATACAGGGTCAGCAGTTTTGTACTATTAAAGTATTTGCGGGTCTGTACAATAACTATAAAAATATACCCACAAAAATGGTGCGGTGATGAAAGTGTTAACGGTCCTCCATACTATCGATTAATTCTTGTAAAATCTGTGATACAATTAAAGATCTTTGCTTTATAACAATATTTTAAAATATACCTCCGCTATGCTGACATTTTTATCCCTTCATTAAATATATGAAACGTAACTTTTCGTGAATACATTTTACGTCTTTAGTATTTATTTTTTTTTAAACAATAATTTATTTATAAGTTAGTGTTTGCCGAGCCCATATAAATTAAATGTAATAACAATGGCTACTGCAAACAATAGGAGGTTTATATTTTTACACAAATTCAAAGGAAAATACATTTATGAAAAATGAACTTGCTTTATTTCTAGGTGTTCATTATTGTTACCGTTTATTATTATTGTTGAAACGTTTGAACTTGACAATAAATCATGTAATTCAATGAAATGGCTTTAAGCCCATTGAAAACGTAAAAGGCTACAGGCCACGTTAAAGTGGTTAATTGAAATGAATTTATGATAGACAAGCTCCAGGTAATGTCTCTCCACGTATACCTAGTTTTATGCTATGAAGCTTTCCCTTTCTGAGAACACCGGTGCTGTACACTCAGTGTACAGTCTGCACATTTAACATTTCCTTTTTTTTTAAGTTAGATAAAAATGAAATTATTTCATCTGTAACTTGTGTAAATCATTATAATGACAGTTGATATATAATGCACATTAAGGGTCCCAACGTAAGGTATCGAATCTGCATTTTGAGAGCTTTGCATGAGAGTGAAATATTCTTAAATGTATTACTGGGCAATAGACATTGAAATATATGAGATCAGTAAACTCATTTGATAATACTATGTAGTTTTTACATGATTACGTCTGGTAAAAGTAGAGAGCTGGAGACCGTCTCATAATCGGTGACCGATCAATGGATAAATTCGACGAGCTGCTGACTGGCGGCACGGAGCTGGCCGGTATTGTTGCAAGCGTATAGAAGAAAATTTATTTATTAAGACAAATAATTTATAAATAAATTTTAAACATACTGAATGTTCACCACTTTATAAATATACTTTGATATCTATATGTTTAGAAATCGATGCTTTCATCATCAGGAATATATGAATAATAAAAATTAATTTCAAGTATATTCAATAAAATATAAATAAAGTCTATGCTTGAAATTATATTTTCGTATTCATATATTCCTGATGATGAAAGCATAGCTTTCTGTATTTATAAAGCGGTGAATACTAAGTGTATTTTTTAATTAATTTATTAATAATGACGTCACAAAGTGAATACCAATCGTTTGAAGAAATTACAAATTATTATTTAAAGATTGAAAAAGATAACGTGAACGTGAATATATTGAAAAGATTAAACGGATAAAGACGCAGAAAAACATAAGGGTCTTAGAACCCAGATTCTCTAGTCTTACAGGGACCAACATCTCTAACAATTTAGCCTTTGAGACCTAATAACATTTTTTTATTTATATATATGGGCGTGTAGAGCAAATGGACGAAGGGAGGAATGTAAGGAGAATATATGACGCGAATGTGAATGGTAGAAGAAGCCGGGGACGTCCGAGGAAGACATGGCACGATCAAGTGAATCAAATACTTGAGTCGGGCCATGTCAGAAGTCGGAATAACAGAAGAGAATGTATGAGACGTTGTATGAAAGTGAATAATGCAAGAAGTGTATGCCAATATCGAGTTGTTTGGCGGGCCGTCCTCTCTTCTTACCCCTGCGGAGAAACGGCGTGATGGTTAGTTAGTTAGTTAGTTAGTTATTTATATTGATCTCATATTCCAAATGTGAATTACTAATATTATCCTCAATTAATTCTCATGTTTTTTTGGCTGCCATCTTTTGTCAAATTTGAAATGTTTTGCGAAATATATTTGCAATCTAGATAATGTCTCAGATATAGCAATCCGATTTGTTTTTCTTTTTCATATTTATATTAAGAGTTGGTGATATTGTTATCTTCTTCAATTACCAAATTTTACAATGAGGTGTATAAGATTCAATAAGTTATTCCTAATAATTAATTTTTAATTTTTTCATAGGTACTCACTTTAATAACCTATGTGAGTTTCACGTTAAAATTTACTACCAAACTACGTAGTTTTAAGGACTTAAACAGTGTTTGGGTTTCCGCTATCTCATTCGTTGTGACTTCGAATTTACTGCCAAAACTAGGAAGTTTCAAACCCTAAACAGCATTTTGGATGCCGTTGTTCCATTTTAAAGTTTAACTGAGAAGTTAAAGATAGGGGAGGTAACTAATAAATTCTTAGACTCACGAAGTGTGTTAGACACTTTCGGTGTCGCTCTGGTGAGTCATTCGGAATCGCATAGTCGTTTGACATGGCTTTGATGACAAATCTGCATATCCAGGTACCTACTTCCTTACCCTTCTCTTCCGTCTCCTTCCCCTCCCTGCTCCCTTAAGCTTCAGAGGTTCTACTATAATTTAACGCACGCACAAAACGGCACACTTTTAAAATGTAATATAAAGTCATTATAAGAACGAAAAAAAAACTAGCATGAAAACGTAATTTAAATAAACCTAATTAATTTAATTTCTTGGGCATTAAGTATGTAACAATTTCTAGGCATTTTGTTTGAGAAGTTTTATTCACTGTGTACTTTTGTTACTTGAATTTATTATTTCGCTACCGGTTTCAATACATCCATGTCATTGTCCGTGTCCTGCGATGGAGAAAATATTTTTTTTTTGTGTGACACCTCACAAGAGTGCCCCGTATGTACTGAATACGTACGGGGTAACAATATCACTACCCGGTTGGGCAACATTGTGAAGCGGGTTAAAGGGTGGGGGGGCTGTAGGAAGGGATATGTTAATGCGGGCTTTGAAATGGTCCTGATTAAATGATCTAGGAAAGACAGATGCCTGTAGCCTGTTCCACTTACGAGCTCATTTACACAAAAACGAGTTGGCGAAACGAACCGTTCTCATGAAGCCGACATCAGCCGTGAACGGTTGACTCCGCTCTTGTCCGTCGAGTTTCACGCACGTGTACCAGAGCGGAGGGTATCAACGCTGCATGCTCTATTGAAATATATAAAGAACAGACTCGGCATACGTACATTGCGTCTGTGCATCAGAGATGACAGTCGGTCTGCTAACAACAGGTTGTCAATCAGACGAACCACGAACCGCCCTCTTTTTCACAGAATCAAGGAAGTTTATCAAGTATTTGGGAATTCCAGCCGAGAGTTGATCAAAGTTGACAAAGTAGTTCCAAATTCAATTGTTTGACAAACTTGAGATTTGTATAAGATTAGCAGTTGATCACCATTAAAGAATCTGCTAGCCCTGTACAAGGCGCAATGTTTCTTGGATAAATATTAAGATGCTTAAATAGATTTCAAAATTACATTGTAGAGATATCTCCTTATGTAAAAGCACAGATATTTTTAAATTTAACAGAACTCAGTGTATTCTGCCAGCGTACAGAGCGCGAACAGTTTCATAATACTGCATTTTTTATTTATTTTTTTTATATTAATACCGCAAAAGAGTCAACTGCTCCCAACCATCTGGAGCCAATGAGACTATGGCATCTCCAATTGGGGAATGTTGTGAGGCTGTAGGTATTGGGGAGGGGAAGGAGAAGGGAAAGAGGAAGTTGGGGAAATACCTGGCTATTCAGATCTGGTCATAAAACACGGCTAAAGCCATTTCAAGCAACGTTTCAATTCTGAATGGTGGTCTTTCACCAGGGCGATACTGAGAGTATCTTTGACTCTGGAACATGCGCAAATATACTATATATTAATTAATTGTGAAACAGCACAATTAACTAAATAAAATTTACTTGCGCACACCGGGATTTGAACCCGCGACCATCGGATTCGTAGTGGAGAGCCTTACCCCTCGACCATGGAGGCTGTCAAAATTATTAATCGTCAAAACGTCAAATTTCCGACGTTTCTTTGCTGCAATACCGATGATATTTAACATTATATTTAACAGAAGGGGGTCTAATTTGGTTCATTGCTACAAATTGTCTTTTAAAAAAATCTCTCATCCGAGAAAATGGCGTTTTGCAAAAATAATATACTTCCGAACTCATTATCTCGGTAATTGAGGTATCAAATGAGAAAAATTATAAAAGACTCAGTATTTCCCATGATAGCTGATATCGTTTCCCAGCTCATAAAAGTAACACGACGCATAATTATTATTTGTGTTGTCCTAATTTACATAGAAACAAAACTACTTACAGGAGAAACCTCGTTATTAATATTATTACTTTTCCAGCCTTCGAGTATTTTATTTTTCCTTTTCATGTAAATGCAAACGAAACGCCTTGTATGAATTTCATTTCATAATATAGAGGAATGAAAAAACAACAGATAAAATAAATATTTGTAGAAAGAATGCTTTGCTGGAAATTTGAAGAAATATTTTATGACAAAGGCTGTACTAGTAAACGTTTTTTATAATAATTTTAATTCGCTTTTAACATTATTAAGTAGTAAAATTGTATACCTGTTTTTATAATGAATTTAGGGGTATTAATTGTTTTTGCGTTTAATTCGTAGTACTTATTTCCTTTTTTTGCATCTAATGTAAATCAAATTTAATAATGTCGTTTTAGTTTTTTTTTATGATTGTGATAGTTGTTTCGGCGTTCTACATTCTCTTCTATTATTCCGACTTCTGACATGACGGGGCTCAAGTATTTGATAAACTTGATCGTGCCTTGTCTTCCTCGGGCGTCCCCGGCTACTTTTTCCATTCACGTTCGGGTCATATATTCTTTTTACATTATTTTCTTCGTGCATTCGCTATACATCCTCAAACTATCTAAGCGTCTCTTTTTAAATCTTACTCATTACGCCTACATTAGCCTTGCATTCTTTAGTAATTCTAGAATATTGAATAACGAAGTAAATTTTTCGTATGACCTTATTCTACATACTTTTTCAATGAATTGCTCAGTTGCTTCCGGAAAACTCCCAATTTTCCCCTTCTTCTTTGGTGCCTCCCACTCCAACACGTGTATGCATATTCGTATGAGTTTTAATGCTGCCCTGACGAAGCAAGGTTACTTCCGAAACCGGTCGATCATAATTTTAAATTGAAGTGGTTTAAAGCAAATTTATTTCTTTATATTTTAAAATAATGGAATGTGAATAAAACTTCTGATCAATGACGCGAAACAGTATTTTTTCAAATACTTCCCGATTGCTATAGGTTTATTAATAGCAAAATGAATGCTTTTATTCCAAAATCTTCCACCCACACAAAAAAAATGAATAAAGTTCGTTAAAATAAAGGTTCTATTTACATTTGGGAAATGAAGGATTATTCCAAGAATAAAAATAACCAAAATAATATGTAAATATTATTTGTTATATTGTTTTATTTTGGAGAAGTAATTGAAGTATCTTAAGTAATTTCCCTTTTAGTAAGTAAAGTTCATGGCTAGTGGAAAAGCTCTCATTAAGCATTTACGTAAATAGAATTTTTCGAAATAAATTTTCTTTTCATTCTCATTAAATATTTTTAAAACAATTTTTTTTTATATCCACGCTATTCGGTAAACAAATCTACATCTCACTGCGCGATTTTTCGATTCTCAATGAAATTTTATACTTTTTTATTCATTCAGAAATAATTAGATGCATGGTAAAATAAAGAAAAGAAAAAAAATGTAGTCCTGCAAAGCGGTCACATGACAGCTTGTCTGCAGGTTCGAACAAAATCAAGTTATTTTAATAGTAATACAGATATAATTTTATGGATTTTTTTTCTTCATTTACAAGTATAAATTAAACTTAAAAATAGGTAGGTACTTTCATTAGTCATAATCATTACATGTATATAATTTGACTTAACCATTAAGTAAACATTGATGACAATTTAAAGATACATAGATTGCTCATTTAAAATCCATAACTTTATTGTTTTCACGCAAAGCCTCTCACTTTCCTCCAATTTACAGCTTTCATCAAATTTATTGAAAATCACTGGCACTATGTATTCAAGGGTTCGACCTCATATTTTTATAAATTTTTTTGGTATATTTTGAAATTGTGCTACATCGGTCATTGACATAAAACAGTGTTATTGTATACAGACAACATGATAATTTTTAATATTAATAAATTTGTATGAATATTTGCAGAAATCAATAATCGAACACCAGCTCACCAACACTTTTGACAGATTGCATAACTGAATTCTTTTTAAAATATTATTTGACAATTTCCTCTGTTGGTCGTTTATGGAACAAAGTCATGTAAGCTAGTATGTAAATGATTATATAATCCAATGAGCGCCGAGTGACTAGAACTTATCAAAGGAATTTATACGCTTTTTGGTGGAATGTAGCAGATCATCTACGGTTAAAATGTTTTATCTTTGATGTTTCACGGGTATTTTAAATCAATACCGATCATTAACAATTGACGGGAAAAGTTCAGGGTAATGTGAAAAATCAAAAAAAGTATATGCAACTAAACATTATAGGCATTCATGCCAGGTTACACGTAGCAAGAACAGTGACAATTAATAACTAAATCACTCTCTCGAGAACAGTGAAACTGCTGTCCATATGTGCAAGTAAGTGATTTAGTAAACTCATGTATTTGTGGTAAAACTTGATTGTGTGCAATAGCCGCCACCTAACTAAAATGTTGCGCGCGCATCGCGGAGCTGGCTACCTGACCGAAATAATAGAAAAGATTCTATTCGAGTCAACGAAATTGTTACTTAATGGTAAATTTTTACTCATCGCTTGACGCACTGTTCACACGAGAACAATGACTTAAAATTAGATAAAATAAGTTATTTAATATAATTTCTTCAAACGATTGGTATTCACTTTGTGGCGTCATTATTAATAAATTAATTTAAAAATATACTTAGTGTTCACCACTTTATAAATATAAATTGATATCTACAAGTGCTGAATACAAAGTATATTTTTTAATTCATTTATTAAGTTACTTAAAAATGAGGGTGTTAGTACTGTACCTGTCTCGCTAGGATTTACTGTGTTAAGAGCTAACTTTTATTTATCTTCTATAAACAAATATAAGGAAGAGTGTCTGTGGTTGGGTGGGTTGGTTTATTTTTTATACAAATCTGCAGTTTTATTCCGAGTTTAACGAAAGTATCTACACTTGACCTTCAAAACGAGAGGAAGGCCACTATCTATGAGAGATTTCAACAAACACCCGCATTTCTATTTTCCTTAATCCCCACTTTCGTTGTAAATCTTCATTTCCTTCTTTCATAATTTTTACATTAATCCTTTTATGCATCCGGTCTGGGGGATTCTAAAAGATTATGTTTTAACGGCAAAAAAAGATCGACGGAACACCGAGCACATTGCTCGCTTCCCACGGAACTAAATTGGTTCCGTCTTGGAGGGAAGCGGAATATTCCCGAAACATCGTTATTAATTTAAGTCGTGATGTATGGATTCAGAAAACCATTTAATTTGAGTGCTTCTTTCCACAAAGGTTTAATACAGCCGATTACCCCTAGCTGCTTATATTTCACCCTCCACATGAATGCTTGTCGTAAAAAATACAAAAAGTTTTATTTTTTGTTTTATTTTATTTTTATATTTATTTTTTTTTATTTTACTTTTTTTTTGGGAAAATTAACAGCAAATCCATAATTTTCATACATATAACAATATAAACAATAAATTATGCCAATTATAAATTTTCCTCTGCTGATGATAAATACTATGAGTAAAGTGTGACAATGTACAGTTTTTCATCAATTAGCTTAAACAATGTCAGTCGAGGGAGGGGAGGGTGGATGGGAACATAGGAGTGGGATAAAGGTAAAAAGATGGTTTAAGTTAACTAGTTTGAGAGTGGTCGCATTATGGATTTTAATTTAATATCACGTGTAGTTGAGTTAAAAATGTCAATATGGTAATAATTTAAGTTAAACGAGTGTGTAGATCTATAGATAAACGAGATATTCAAAGATATAGAAAGATTTAAAATAAACATTGAGATTATCTCCTAATTTTTTGATGAAAGTGTATTATATTTAAAAATACAAATCGAGAGTAAAATTAGTTTTTCTATATCTCCAACATTGACTAAGTTATGACCTTTTAAAGCGAATTTGGGAAAATGTGTACCAGTAACGTCATATATCACTATTCAGAACAAATCATAATTCGAAGGGCAGTTACAGATACTGCCGCGCACATGATGCAAATGGTTGCGCCAGTCATATTATGAACCGTGAGGTCACAAGTTTATCGGCCGACCGCAGCCCGCGAGAGTATTTATATTTTGGTTGCTTATATGTTCGGTACTATTCGGTATTTTCAAAAAATTAATACGACACATTTAAAAATAAGAAGTTATTCCGTTGAAGGTGATAACCGCTCTTTAAATGCATTTTTTTTCTTGCATTAATAAAATATATGTCCTTAATAATTTTATTCGGGTTGTGAAAACTACACTTTGTGTCTTCCACTTCGTGTTCAACTATGAGGTTGAATGAAGTGGGGAAAGGAAGGATACGAGGAAAGGGATAGTTGGGTTGGGTTAGTTATTCAGATCTGACCTCTAAACAGTGTCAAAACCATTATGAGCAACACTTGGTGGTTTCTTACCAGGGCGATACAGAGAGTATCCAAAATTCTGATTTAAAATTAATGTTTTTATTCAGAGTGTGGTAACAGATACCTAACATTCCAAAGTGGCTATTCAAGAACTTGGTAGGTTGTGAGGTTATTTCACACCAGCCCTAAACTGATCTTGCTCCACAAGATTTAAATACTAAAGGCCGTTGTTCCTAATTTGGCTGAGCAATTGTTGAGCCAAATTTTTGCATTGCTCAAATGCACAACTACACTCTTCCCAACGCAACTCTCGATCAAGTAACGACTTAATTTACGAACAAATTAAAAGGATTCGATTCAACTGGATTAAAATGTATTTCTCTTCAAATTCTACCAATAATTCACATTTATAAAATAAAACTAAAACAATTAATTAAAACTAACCAATACACATCAATACTTGTACGGGGCGTGTAGGACCCGCACAAGAAAAAATAGTGTATATCGAGGTATTCAAGCGAGGAAAGCGGGGTTCGGGTAGAGCTAAATTAAAGATGCAAGTCGAGTTCAAGGCGAAGCATTTAGGCAGAGTGCCAGGTGGTGGTATTGTTCGCTCCACGACTGGAGAGGAAAAGAGAGCACATACCACTGTGCGTACGCTATTTATAGCGCACGCGGCACGGCCGAACATTATGTGCTGGTATTGCATATATTGTACAATCTCGGCACGGTATTGCATTTGTGGTGCAATCTCGGCTCGATATTGCATTTTTGGTGCAATCTCTACGTATGTGTGGTGCAAAAATTTGGTTATAAATAAATATGTTTATCTACTTAAATTAATCCACTTTGTAGACACGTTCGATAAAATACTTGTAATATCTCAATACAGGTTCACCTAGTGAAGTGTCCACGGAAAATATAACATTACATTCACAGCATCACTTTCTCAACCTACCTCTTACACTCAACATTATAAAAGACCATACAAAGCACCTTTACTATAGTAAAAATATATTATTTAAAATGGCACTGTTTTATGTATAGATGTATTTAAATAGGATATAAAAAAGTTCCGCTCAACTAAGGACTAGCCATAAAAAAATGTCAACATAGTATAAAAATGTTAGCCAAATGTCAAACGTCATTCGGTTTACCAACTACTCTCCACAAATTATTTAACATCCAAATTATGAACGACAAATATCTATTTATCAATTTTCGAATGTCAACAACATGTTATGTGTGTGATTTAAATAGAATTGAAGGAAATCTGACTTATTTTACTTTCTATAAGCTACGTTTTGGCTTATTTTTCAAGTAGGAGAAACGTCAAATATACGGAAAGAATGTACTTTTGAGGTATTACCAATGTCAAGCTAACACTTTATTTTTCTACATTACTTCTAATATGTACGATTGTAAAATATAAGATAGAGATATTTTTTTACTTTGACGTCATTTTATTGCCTATGAAGTGGGCGGGAACCCCTCAGGATGATCGACGATAAAAATGTTTGGAAATAGGCAAATAGAGCGTTGCTTAACTAAATACTTGGCTGATCGGTGCCTCAGATAGATCAATCAAAAAGTTCGAAATAACAGGTGTAAGGAAATTTTTTCCTTACTTTGAACACGCAACACACATCTATCTTTTCAATGAAAGATTGTTTTGTTTTAAACCACATTTTTTTATTTATATTAATTCATTATCGATCAGTTTTGGCTGAATTCAACCTTCATCAGGAACGTACAAATATAAACTAAACTAACATACAGAGATATATCACAATGAAGACAGTGAAAGGGGGGAAAGAGAGAGTATATCAGAGTAGAACAGGACAGAGCATCGGAGGGTAGGCGGTAGAGCGGTAGATAGAGGGGCATGGAAGGGGAGTGGAAGAAAGGGAACATCCTTAAAATCGGACTTTCGATTAAATCTAATTGTTTATTTAAAATACGGCAATTATTATTTTTATTTGATTTTGATATTTCTAATACTTCTAAGTTATTAAGGCGCAAACCTATTCCATTTTTATGTATTAATAAGTGTTCAGTTCAACTGGACCAGTTTCGCTGAAGATAGCTCAGTTTGTTTTTATTAGTATCGGGAAGGTTTAGAAAGTAGTTTTAATGAAATCCAATACGAAAAACTGTTGCTATAACGTTTTAACATTAGTATGAAAACATTGAACCCGCCATGTTTTATTTAGGTTAGACCATAGATATAACACTCTATTTAGCCACAGATTGCATATTCAAAAGAAAAAGGTTTTTTTGGAGAGAATATTTTCAAAATGGAAAGCACGAGTAGGTACCTACTTAAGAACTTTATGATTTAGATATATTTTGAAAAAATAAACGTTTGGAATGAAATAAAATATTCAAATGACTGTTTCTTTATTTGAAGATAGTTACTTTCTCTGTAAAATCAATTATGACATCCTAATGACAAGCAAGAATTCACAACTTTATAACTATATTCCAAAAAAAAAATCAGCTAGTGCATTAATATAAATAATTTAAAGTGACTTAAAAAAAATAAAATCTTTCATTTAAATTATAATGCCAAGCCACAAAGTAATTACTTTCTTCGATAAAAAACACTTCCATCTGTTCATCTTTTTAGTGTAGTTAAGTAAGCGAATGGCATATTCCTCCAGATTGTAACATCGAATTTAATCGGCAACTGGTCTCTTTTTAATTTTAGTATCGAAGAGAGTCTAACTTTTATGCTCGCAGTTGTTGTTGATGTAAACTGGCTGCCCTAAAACTTGACTTTTATCGGTCCCAGGGCTATCTTTGCGAACAATAAACTAACTCCATACAAAATAAAACTGCTTGTGGAATAAAAAAGGATTTTTTCATTTACCCGCATGCAGAACTAATCTCAGGATAAATTCCCCAATTCCCCGTATATGTGCACAGTAATAAGATCGACATTCTTAACAGTCCAAGGAAGCGAAACTAGCAGTTTACAACGGAGTGATGATACCAACCTCATGTAGGCATGGAACTGGCAGAGGAAGTATGAAATTAGACTGAATACTGTAGAAGTGAGATCTCTGATGTGATGGTAAAACCATCTATGATATTGTGAAAGTAAAAAGTTGCAAACGTGAAGGATAGGTGATGATGGTGACAATAATCTAAAATTGGCTAATTTCAAAAGAAGGATGAATGAATTGTTTCTGTCTAATTTATAAATTATTGCAAACTACAAATTTTAAAATTAATATTGATTGTGGATATTGTACGAGTTATTTTTACTGTTACTGTTTATTTTTAGTTTTGGTGCAGTTTTTTTCCTTTTTCTTTTTAAAAATGTAACTTAACTTTTTTTCATGTGTAATTTAACTTTTGTGAATGTTTTCTATTTTTTATTTTTCTTATGTTATTTTAAAATGTTGAATCTGTATATAAAAGCCCTATGGGCGTTTAAATAATAAATAAATAAAAATAAATAGAATGTCCCTGGCTATTCAGATCTGATCATCAAACATGGCTATAGTCATTTCAAGCAAAGTTTCGATTCTGAATGGTAGTCTTTTTTACTA
Organism: Halesus radiatus; assembly: GCA_022606495.2. NCBI lineage: Eukaryota > Metazoa > Arthropoda > Insecta > Trichoptera > Limnephilidae > Halesus > Halesus radiatus. The sequence goes on along the minus strand of JAHDVE020001786.1, from coordinate 45,083 downwards.
GGGAGATAGTGAGAATATCTGCAACTCTGGTAAGTATTTAATGTAGTTGCATATGCAATTAAGGGGATCCGCTTCGTAATATTCTATTAGCAGGTAGCGAAAATATTGAAATCACCGCTTAACACCGGTTACAGTGCGGAAGATACTCTCAGTATCGCACTGGTGAAAGATCACCATTCAGAATTGAAACGTTGTTTCAAATGGCTTTTAGCCGTGTTTGGTGACTAGATCTGAATAGCCAGGTATTTCCCACGTTTCTCTTCCCCTTTTCCTTCCCCTCCCCAATACCTTCAGTATTACAACATTCCCCAATTGGTGATGCCATAGTCACACTGGCTTTAGACGGTTGGGAGCAGTTGGGACTCTTGTGCGGTATACATATAAAAAAAACTTTTCAATTCCAAAAAAAAAAAATGTTCATATTTTGTAAGGCTCAGACATAAATATTAAAATGTTTTTTCGGTCATATTCTAAAAAAAGTGTTCGTAAGTAGGAAATTTAACTTAATTAAAAAAAAATTTTTTTAGGTCTGATACTTGTTTTTTTTTTCTATGATAATAAAAATCATCAAAAAAATGACATGGTTAAACCAAAGCCCAAGGTCTGTTCCATTTGCAGTATTTAATTAAATCATCTATGATATTTCTAGGTCATCAAATTTTCTAACTAAAAACACAAGATTTTGCATTACTTCACATTGCATCGCCTTAAGGCTAATGGGAATATTTTATCAATGCTTTCAAAGCACTTCCTTTCAGTTTTTGTTTTTTATTTGTACAATTTCAGGAGCACAGGTGAGACTCAGGTAATAGGCAGCGCGTCAGGAGCAAAGGAAGAGAGCGTTTGTTGAAAAATTGAAGGCTTTTTACGCGCTTTTTATTGTTATTTTAGGCACTAAACTTAAGGGTGCTAAGATATTGTTAAAGATGAGAGGGGTTGTACTGCAAAGGAGGTTGTCAGCCTTGAAAATGTTAATAGACTCACTTTGAAATGTTCTTTCACTATAAGTACCTAAGAATTCCGACTGTTTGCCATTGTCTGAAGCCAGTGGAACTATGGCATCTTCAAATTGGGTATATTTAGAGACTGAAGGAAGTGAAAAGGGGTGGGGGGTGGAGTTAGATAAGGAAACGAGGGTTGAGAAGTACCTGGCTATTCAGATTTGGTCACCACACATGGCTATAGCCATTTCAAGTAATGTTTCGATTCTGTATTTGACGGCCTACATGGTCTAGAGGTAAAGCTGTCGACTAAGAAACCGAAGGTCGCGGGTTCAAATCCCGGCTAGCGCAAGTAAATTTTATTTAATTAATTTTGCTCTTTCACAATTAATTCATGTAAAAATAATATGTAGTATATTTGCACACGTTCCAGAGTGGAAGATACTTTTAGTATCGCCCTGGTGAATGACCACCATTAAGAATTGAAACGTTGCTTAAAATGGCTTTTAGCCGTGTTTGGTGACCAGATCTGAATAGCCAGGTATTTCCCCACCTTTCTCTTCCCTTTCTCCTTTCCCTCCCCAATACCTTCAGCTTCACAACATTCCCCAATTGGGGATGTCATATTTTCACTGGCTCCAGACGGTTGAGAGCAGATGGGAGTCTTGTGGGGTATTCAAATAAAAAAATAAAAAAAGATTGGTGGTATTCAGGGCAATATTGTATGTTTTGTGAAGTAAATGTGAAATTACACACTTAACTTTACACTTCATTGTAAAATTAAATTATTAAGAATTTCATTAACTAATATTACAAGAAAGTGTAGAGCTGCAAGAAGTAAATCCAGATTTTAACCCTTATTACTCCGGAGGCGACAATAGGTCGCCGCGGTCAGTATTTTAGTAATTCCGGAGGCGACTTTATGTCGCCATTGTTTATGTATGTATTATTTACAAACAAACATTCCAGGACGTGCGGCGACAGGTATAAACATGTTTTATTAGTTTCTCAAATCAAAAACCACTAAACCACTTAAAATTTATAAAATGTTTATTTGATCAGTTGGTAGGAGACTTTCGTGAGCTGCGAAGTAGTCCATTCCAACAACATTTTTTTTTTTTGTAATGCGGATTACAAATTTTTGGTTACGTTTATTTACAAAAACGCAACCGCAAATTATTAAACATACTTCTCTCCACTTTAAAAATCATATTCCTATTTTAAATATTTTGTAAAACATACAATGGAACGGTCAGAAAAAAGTAATATTTTTGATTGGATTTTGATAAATGCTAAGCCTATGTAAATTTATAAATTATTTAATAAATATTTTTATATTCAAAAACATTATGTTTATCGTATTGTGTAATAATATTATCATTATTTTGAATTAATAAATTATAACACTCCGACGTCCCTCTCCCTGATAACTAATAGTTTGAATAGAAAAATTGCATGGAACCTTGTCCCTTTTTTATAAATAATTTATTTCTTAAACCTACCATTATATTGTTAATTTACAAAAACATACCCAGGAGTTGGTGGTATGTCATACAGAAAAAAGTCTGGAGTTCAAAGGGTTAATATTCATTTCAGACTTGACCGTGAAAAGTCAAAATTATTTACCCTAAAATAAAAATGAATATCATCGTGGTACAATCATGTTCTGTCAGAACTTTGGACTCTCATTCAAAGATGGCAGGGAATATATAGGAAATAATCGAAAAACAGTATTAGTGATTCTCAAGGGAAGTATGATTGGTAAAAATGATGGAATTCATAAAGGTTTCGGTAGATCAATTGGTAGAGACCCAAGTGCCGGAAATACTAGACGTTCTGAATTTGAGTCTCATTCGCGATCGTATATTTTTATTTGCTGTTTTCTTCCGTTTCATATATTCATTGATGTATTGTCTATATATTATAAACTAATCTGTTATGTATAACACATGTGTATGTATATATTATAACCGTACAGCCTTTGACTTATTTTAAAATATTTTTTTTAGTTACTCCTGATGACTTTGTACAAAGTATTCCCAGATATCTTATTTCCTTAGAAACAATTTTACTCTCTCTCTCCAGTTTAAATGTATAAGTTTTGGTATCTTAAATGCATACCCACCCCCTCCCCCCTCCGTTCCGATCGCTATTGTCACAGGAAAGCTCGATTACCAACTGCTGAACGCGCAGGAGCAAAAGTATTTAATTCCACGATACGAGCAACTGGCCAATTCTGGAGTTTGCAGTCAAGTGAAGTGAGGTGAAAGCGCTAGAGGATATCCACGACCAAAGGTAAGCCTATTCAATTTCCGTGGCATCCTTCAGTTCCTTTAAGTTTTTCCTTTTACCCCTTTTTTCGTCTGGTTCTCGAGCCAGATTAACTTCGCCGCCAAACCAGGATTAGAATACTTTATAGATGTCGAAACAGTATATTATAATTGAATGCAATCTCTTCTGAATTTAGCTCAGATTTGCACGTTAAGTTTACGCCGATAATAAATTTTCCCCCAGACGCCAACCTAGCTCTATTTGGACCAAATGTTGCTCAAATCATTTGACAACAATACAATCACGTTGCCTGCTAAATACATTCAAATGTTGGCAGTATTTGCATTTTCGTTCAGCCTTAGGGGATTACCGATGGAAGCTACACATGCGATCATTTCTTGATAACAGTACTGAAAATACATTCTCAGTTGATATTTTAGAATCTAAAGATTTGGCTGACATTTCAATAAAAATAAAACTGATACTAAATTAAAAAAATCAGCTCGGATAAGTAAAGTTACATCTTTCCAAACGAGTATATTTGTAATGCGATCATTGTAATTAGTCGCAACTTCGTGTTTTGCTGTAAGAAAGATAACAAAAAAAATAATATGCACAAATAAATTAGTTAAAAATTGCTTTGTATTTACTTTATTAATATATACATATCAACATAGTAGTCTGTATATTCTTGATGAGAAAAGCATCGCTTTCGAAATATGTTCATAGTAATTTTTAATTCATTTATTAATAATGACGCCACAAAATGAATACCAATCTTTTAAAGAATTTATAAAAGTAATATTTGTTCCGCACTGAACTTAATCCATTTAATCTCATACTTAACAAGCTAGGCGTACCACATAAGGGTATCAGGACGAAGTTACGCAGGCGTGAATTTCACGTACCAATATTTACACTGTCAGAATTACGCACGAGCGGAATTACACATGGAAGAAATTACCGATTGAGAGAATTACTTTAACTACACCTACCAAAAAAACCTTTTTCTTAATAGGTTTAAATTTTCTTCTATTCCATTTTATTTACAATGTCCAAGGTATAAAACCCGGTTAAAAAAATAAAATTAATTTTTAAAAACATTGTTTTACATATATATGTTAACATGTATAAAAAAACATTTGTTAAATTTTTATGATTAATCGAAAATGTATATACGAGTATATACATTTTTTTACAATACACATTAAATCGTATAACCTTTGAAACAAAACATCATGAAAAAGTAGTCATGTAACAAAAAATATACTAAATTAGGCAAGTGTTCCGTCAAACCTAAGTTCCGTTTTTTTTTTTTTAATAAGAAATTTATTCATCGCACTCTAAAATCTAAATCTATTGAAACAAGTTAAGTGTGTAATTCCAGTAAGTGTAATGAAAATGGGTGTAATTCTCTTCATGTGTTTCGTTCATTTGTTATTCTCTCCGTGTGCAATTCTAGTACGTGAAATTCACGGCTATGTAATTTCGTCATGTAACCCCACATAAGACATTTTATACATGATTGTATCGACTTCATCCAATATTTTACTACATCCGTAAGGAGCCATTGTATCTTGGATACCAACTCGCGGATGTAGATTGAACAAGGTCAGACGTGCCAATGGCAGTTGTCACTAATTTAGTTGTAAATGACTTGTTTCGTTCAAATTCACGGCTAATAAAGGTCTACGTAGTGTCAGTACGTGATTTAAAATAACTCACGGATGTATTTTACACAGGTTATGAAAATATTTAAGTTTGTCTCTACTCCGCTGCAATTTTAAATCGTGTTTTAATTAACGATTTCGTACCCACATTTACCAGTTGTGAAAAAACCTGTAGAAATGTGGTATGTTTATAGCTGATTGCATTACCTACCTGGTGAAGGAAGGTAGTATAAATGATTCGAAATATTGATTGGATTATTAAATACAATACTCTTTTCTATATCTATGTATACAAAATTAATGTTTGTCTGACTGTCCTCGATTTTCTCGAAAATTACTCGACCAGTTTCGCTTAAAATAGGAAAGTTCATTTTTATAAGTACCGGGAAGGTTTATAGAGTAGTTTGAATAAAATCCAATAGTTTAAACTGTTGCTAAAACGTTCTAAAATTAGTGTGAAAAACATTGAAGCCGCCATGTTGTATTGAGGTTAGGTTAAGTTAGGTTAGCCATAGATTAAATATTCAAAAGAAGAAGGTTTGTTTGACTAGAATATTCTTAAAATAGAAAACACAAGTAGGTACCTATTTAAGAACTTTATTATTTAGATATATTTAAAAAAAAAAGTGTTTGAAATTACAAAATTGTCAATTTTTTTTTCTTTTTTTAGAGATAATAATAGTCGTCAGGAGGCATTACATTCGCTGTCATATCAATTATGGCACCCAAAAGACAAGCATGAATTCACAACTTCATATCTTTATTCCAAAAGAAAAATCGCAAAAAGCCGGTACACATCAGCCAGTTAATTATAAATTAGCAAAAGGACACGGTACCACGACACTGAAAGTAAAGGTTGATCGGGGCTATACTAGCGTGTTTAAAGAGCCTGGGTCTGCAAACGGGAACCAAAAATACAAAAAAATAAAGTATTAAAGATCATAAAATAAAACTTAAAAAAAAAAAATAAACAAAAAAATAAATAAAAATACAGTACTAAAGCCTTATATGTTGCCATAGGCGGCCCAGACATCGGGTAGGAAAAAACTATCCCTCAGGTAACAATCAACCCCAGTTGAAAAAAAAACTTTACTGTATAAATTAAAAGCATTGAACCTTTCTCAGTATTAAACAAGAATGTTTCTGGTCAAATATTATAAAATTTTCACCTTACTTTCTTCTTTTTTTGGCCATACAATACACGCTCCACTGGCGTACAAATATAATTAAGTCCTACACAAACTCCGAGAGAGATCAAACATTATTTGTTTGATATCAAATAATTTTCAAAATACATCTGGGAGTATTATTTTTTAAGTCAGTGGGAAATCTCTTTATCTCCACAAAAATCGAACACACTGGAAAAATGTTGTTTTTTGTTGTTGACATTCTGATATTGGTGAAAAATAATAATTCAGGAAAATTGTCTTATGAATAATATACGTTTATTTTATTACAATAATAATAACGTTTTATTTTCTGTTTTTTATAACAAGTCAAAAATGATGATATTCTCACTGGGATTTCCCGTGTTCAGAATATCATTATCATTTAAAATCATTAATGTACAGTTTGGACGTCCTGACCTGATGATTGTGATTAATTACTGTATAACCGATAAATACAACACGAGACTACACGCTCCATTTTGTGTAGTTGCTTCTCGCACTAATTATACGTACAATTTTTGTTCACAGAGAATGCGTCGTGTGAGGAATGAAACTTGTTCTATCAATTTCAGTGACATTACTTCTTTTAGAAAACAAATATACATGCAATCCTCCTGGGGCAAGAATAACCTCGTTAAATTTAATGTTTCAAAGACCCAATCATTTTTGATTACGTCTAAAAGGGATAGACATGACAATCTATTTTCTTTTAATGGAAGCAATCTTCCCAACAAGCCCTCCATTGATATTCTTAGTATAACCTTAAGTGACCAGCAAAGCCAGAGTAAAGTTAGCCTCTCAGAAGCTGGGCGTATTGTACAGAGCCTGCAGATACTTCAATAGTACATAACTGCTGACCCTGTACAAATCGAAAGTGCGCCCCATTGTAGAATTTGGCAGCCACCTCTGATCGGGAGCCCTAAAATATAATTTAAAAAAAACCTTGACTCTGTGCATAAACGGGCGGTCCGTTTGATCGATTCGCCTATCTTAACAATTCCAATCTTTGGAGCACATACGTCACGTGGGAATGCTGTCCGCGTTCTACCGGTATTTTAATAAAAGATGCTCTAAAATTTGTACACGGTTGGCATTTGTCACACGAGAACGTGTCGCTTCTACGATTCGTTCTTATATTCAACAGCTCAGCTGTTGGATGATCTGCCGGCCTCTGCATTTCCTCCATCCTACAACATGACCCAAGATTACTCCTTCCTATCCTCTAAAATATCCTCCACACATTATCTCCAAAGATGATTTAGGTCTTGAGGGAAATTATTTCCCTCTGGGTCTCCTTTGTAGAGTTACTGTAAAAAAATATTAGACACGTACTAATTGCTGTTCTATAATTAACAACGTATTATGTACTCATGTTCTTTATATATATATTTTTTGTATAGCTATATATGTAAAATCAAAATGAGTCCATAAATAATTAAATATCACAATGGTCTGTGCAAAAAGGAAAAATATTTATTTTTCTTCATTTTGTACTTCGGTCTATCATAAATTCAACGTAGGTACCTACTAATAAACTGAATATCTGTAATACGAACAAGTTTTAAAATGCCTTTCCAAGCTGGCCGTAACGTTTTAATCCAAACATTCCTTATTATGTCAAGGGTTCCCCAGTTGCTCGTAATAAATACCTGTGCCAATCAATAGACATTTGTCAAATTGGAGTAAGTTCTTAGGCACTGAATTAAAAATATACAGCGCCTTAACGAAGGTTCCCGTTCCCGATCATTGCTCGAAAGTGACTCTTTTATTCCTGTAATTAATTTACCCTTTTAAGGACTCCTTTATATCCCTTAGCTTGATCCTTTAAAGGGATTATTGTTAGCACGGAGATTAACGAGGACTTAAGGAAAGGAATTCGGGAACTTGATAAATCATAGTCAAGAATTGAACCGGAAGTCTTGAGCTTAAAAATTTCGAAAGTTACGGCAAAATGTAAAAGTTCCTGATTACATTCGAGTAAGTTTTAGTTTCGTTTTGGGATTAAAATACAATGTAACTTCTTTACCTGTTTTACCTAATATAAAAAAGTGGAAAAAGTTATACATGAACTTTACCTGTAATTATACTTTTAAAATGGAAATTAACTGAAATTTTAATGTTTTTCCTATGTACATAAAAAAAACCCTTTAACTTTGCATTATTATATAGGAAATAGTATCCATCATTTACTATAGCTTAAAAGCTCATAAATTAACGTATTTTAAAGTTATAGAAATATTTTCTTACCCTTTACTTTTGCGTTAATGCAAATTCAATTCTACCAAAAGAAACATTGATAGATGTTATGCTCCAATCAGTAACTATATTAAGAATATTATTACCATACATTTTAATAATAACAATCAATATTATTTTGTTTTTGTTACTCGTTATTTTCTAGATTTTAATTATATTAAAAAAAATTTTTTTTTTAAACTTCTATTTTAAATTTCTTATTTAGTATTTCATAATATTTGTTTGGTTTTTCCATAATTTTTTAAATTTTAATTACTTACTTACCTACTTTCATCACTTATTGTTTATGTTTGTAATTTATTTAAACGATTGGTATTCACTTTGTGGCGTCATTATCAATAAATGAATTTAAAAATATACTTAGTAATCCCCACTTTTTAAATAGACATCGATATCTACGTGTTTCGACAGCGATGCTTTCGTCTTCGGGAATATATGAATACTATGTATTGTTAGTACATTCCTGACGATGAAAGCATCGCTCTCAAAACATGTAGATATCAATGTATATTTATAGAGTGATGAATACTAAGTATATTTTTAAATTCATTTATTGTCAATTATTACATTATTATTTATATGTATATCATTTGTCTACGTGTCATTGTTTTTTTAGTATACTGTGTATCCCGAAGAGGAAAGCTTCGCTTTCGAAAAATGTGGATACTTATGTATTGAAAACTGTAGTGTAAACAAAGTAATCCTTATTAATTTATTAATAATGACATAAAAAATTACTATAAATCTATTAAAGAAGTTATTCTTCAATTTCCTTCTAATTTGCGTGTCAAAATATATATGTATTTGCTGCAATAATAAATCTCATTTCTGATCGTTTTTGTTTTTGGATATAATATGATATCGTATACTAATGCGTAAATTAAGATAATCAATGCATTCACCAGAATAATTTTTCAAATAAATACCTACCCTTATTTTGCCAATAACCTTCTAATGAATATAATATCAATGACAAATAGGATTTAAACAGGAACTGCAATATCGTGCAATGTGCAGTGTATTCTAATATGTGTCTTGCGCGTTAAAAATCATATGATCACAAGCAAAAACTTTGTTATTTAACGTTTTAATCTGGAGTGACCTACCAGGTAAGTATGTCTCTGTATGTGTACATAATAATATAAACCCTAGCAACTAGTATTTGCACAGCGCCCCTGAGGTAATTTTTCACAAAAACGGCGTTAAGCATGCCAAGTATTATTATTATTATTATTATCAGAGTAACTGGATTGAGGGTCACGATCCCCAGTAACTTAGTTATTTAATTTGTACAGTTTTTTTATTATATTAGAGATTTTATAATCCATTTCATCTTAATTGTACTATTTATACAGTGTATATTCAATAGCAAATAACTCGTAAATGCATTATAGAACATGATAAACAGATCTATTTTTTTATTCACTCTATGATACAGAGTTAATAAATACATGCATGCTTCTCGCTCGACAGTATAAGAGGTTATAATGACGTCTTCGAGAGTAAGATTCTGGTGCGAAGAAATGTATTTTAGCCAGAATCTCACTGTAAAGTTTGTTGCCGTTAATTAACAAAACACTAAAATAGAACAATACCTCTACGTGTCTCTGATTGGTCATTCCCAAAATATAGATTGATGGATATTAATAACAAAGGGTATTGTCCGTAGAGATCCCAAAATAATTTTTTTTTAAATTTCTTTTTAACTCTTCCAATATGCAAAATGTATGTTAGTTCGTGTGGGACCGACATAATACAATTCGACTCCAATACACTGATGTGTCGTATAATAACCTCAGCGATTACGACTAAATCGACGATGTGTTGGTGAAAAGTTAATGTACTGTCGTAAATAACCACTTGGTTTGAGCATTAGAAAAAAATGTGGTTATTTTTACATTCAAATATTTATGGTTTCTTCGATCTGGTATACGAGGCGATGTTGCACTTGAAGTAATATGACCCAAGAAAAAAATAACCTTAAGGTCACAGAAATATCCTCAAAATTAGTGACCAAGAGTACTGAATTCTACATTACTAGAATGAGCTTTTTTTATTAATGTTTGGTATAAACGAGTTATATAAGATTGATTTTACATATATGTTTAAACACATACAGCACTACAAGGTACTGAGTACCATTTTTGTTAAATTATACCGGTACGAGTAAGCTGATATTCGATTAATTACATCTTCCTGGAGAGATATATGAGCATGTGTATGGTGGAATACTCAAAACGCCGGAGAAATAAGATGAAATTATATTCTCCCTCACAAGATAATCGATTAACTCTTAGGTGGTGTCCTTGACTATAGTATTTTCATATTCATAATGATTAGCTTCCACACGTGTAGTTCTAAGTACTCGTATTATTATTGATTCTGGAACTTTTTGAAAATATGATTTGATTTATTTTAAAATTAATTCCCATTTGATTTTTCTAAGAACGTAGCGATATTAGACTTTTTGTTTATTCGGAATATTTAACAGAGTGATAACAAATATTAATTTATTTTATTTTTATATGAATACCACACAAGAGTCCCATCTGCTCCCAACCGTCTGGAACCAGTGAGACTATGGCATCCTCAATTAGGGAATGTTGTGAGGCTGAAGGTATTGGGTAGGGGAAAGATAACGTGAAGAGGAAGGTGGGGAAAATACCTGGCTATTCAGATCTGGTCACCAGACATAGCTAAAAGCCATTTCAAGCAACGTTTCAATTCTGAATGGTGGTCTTTCACCTGAGAGTATCTTCCACTCTGGAACGTGCGCAAATATAGTATGTATTATTTTTAAATAAATGAATTGTGAAACAAGACAAATTAAGCCAGGATTTGAACCCGCGACCTTCGGATTCGTAGTCGAGAGCCTTACCCCTCCACCATGAAGGCCTTCAAAATATAGTGATGGAATCAAAATAAAAGTTAGGTCATCAATGCCTTTACAAAATGTCGTAATAATGCGTTGAGTATTAATTGAAAACAAAAGAAATGATTAAATTAAACTATAAAGCAGAGAAGAAGAAAAAAAAGTAAATAAGTGTAAAATCAAGGAAAAAACAACATGCGGATATATAACACGTTTTTGAAACATGTTTTATGATTTGTTTAAATTTTTTAGGTATGTTAGAGAACATATCAATTTTTTTGTTCATACCGTGTTCGTTATATATACGACTCATGCTGGAGATAGGGTTGAAAAGTGCTATATTGCTTTTGAATGTTTCTAATCTAAATGTTCCATATTATTTTATTTCTGATCTGGTTCTTATATAATGATTTATTTTATAAATTAGTTCTTACTCATTCATATTGTTTAATAGTTTGTACAAGCACAAAAAGTCTGTTTCTTTACACCGGTTAGTTGGACTTTTAAGGTTGAAGTGTTTTAATCTGTCATTGTAAGGAGGTCTTTAAAGTTTTGCTTGTTCCAGTTTTGTCTTAGCGAAGGCTCTTTGAAGAGATTCAACTAAGTTTTGGTAGATTGCATAATGAGGGCACCATATCTGGGAACCGTATTCTAGTATATGTCATATGGATTCTTTTCATATCGAAATGTCCATGAAATCCAATATATTACTAATGTTTTTTTTTTTTTTAAATTTAATGTAAATCAAATTTAATAATGTTATTATTAAGTTCTGCGAGTATTTTTAGTTGTTAATATTGTGACAGCTGTTTCGGCGTTTAAGGTCATTTTAAAACTGTTTCAAAATGACCTTAAATGCCGAAACAGCTGTCACAATAATAACAACTGAAAATACTTGCAGAACTTAATAATAACATTATTAAATTAGATTTACATTATTTTTTTAAAAATTAAATGGAGTGCTACGAACTAAACACAAAAACAATTAATATATTGCTAATGATAAAAAAATTGAAGATTTTATTAACAGAAAAATATTGCTTTTTTTCTTTGTTTTTTGAAAATTAATGTTTATTTTAGAATCATTGGCTCACGATGGAAATTACTCACAGGAATAGTTTTATTTCAGAAACATCAGACCAAGAAAATTGTTCTGTTTTCATCACCTCATAACTAATAATCCATTTCCGTTGCACATTTAAAATAACAAAGGTAAACTTAACCTCTCAGAACATTTGGAAATTTATGAAAATTCTAATGATCCAAAAGCTATTTAAATAAAGAAACATAAGAATTTAATTCCTTCTCCACTTTTGGATATATTCAAGTCGAGTTTAATTAAAGACCACAATACAAGTTAGTACAATTGTGCGGGAAAAAAACCCCTAAATTACAAATTAATTTGGATACGCCAATGATAAACAATATGTCATTAGAACCCTTAAGTAGGAAAACTTTACAGTTTACTAACCATTAAAATTTACACGGAAATTAATAAGAGCATTAGTTACTGAAAACATTTCGAGAGTTTCATTATAAGAACCTATTTAGAAATAATATAAATAGATCTTCTGTAAGTGGTTTCACCATAGTATGATAACTCCTTCGGATATTCACACGTAATCGTAATTACCTAGCAGAACTTTCACATAAATAAATCGTTTTTAAACTAAATAATTAATTAATTTATAAACTTTAAATCAAAAGGATTTCCACCAATTAAAATCTGTTGTGTAAACAAACATTGGTAGACACTGACATATTTTACTAGTAAGTTTGATGAAATTAACAAAAAAATCTGCGTCAGTCGTTGAAAACATTTACTTAACTTCCAACAAAAACACCACGCAGAGCTCAAAGAGATCATGCATAATGTGAAAAGATGCTACGTAATATCTGTTTTGCAGTATAAAAAAGACTGAATTAATCCCCTTGTAGGAAAAACAAGAGTGTTAAAGCAAATAAACAGCTGCCCATAATTGAGGTATACCACGGTAAGCCGAACGACCGGAAAGGCGTGTTTTGAGATAATCGCTAACAATTGTTGCATAATTGCATGTTGTTCTTAGCTCGTGAAGAATGTATCAAGGGTGGGTTTTGGGTCAAGATATAAATGAGCAATTTGTTTTAAAAGTATAGGACCGATACAATAGACCAATTAATTTGTTTATTTACACTTTAGACATATTGATGATACATAATTCACATTTTTTTAAAAGCAGATTTACTGCCAAGTGGCAATGCCTACCAACCAAACCTTAACGGGAAAATTTATATGGTACCCAATAGCACTTTTTTTATATGAATACTGCACAAGAGTTCCAACTGCTCCCAATCGTCTGGAGCCAGTGAGACTATGGCATCTCCAATTGGGGAATGTTTTGAGGCCGAAGGTATTGGGAGGGGAAGGAGAAGGGAAGAGGAAGGTGGGGAAATACCTGGCTATTCAGATCATGTCACCAAACACGGTTAAAATCCATTTCAAGCAACGTTTCAAGGCTGAATGGTGGTCTTTCACCAGGGCGATACTGAGAATATCTTCCAGTCTGGAACGTCCGCAAATATACTATATATTATTTTTAAATTAATGAATTGAGAAACAAGACAAATTAAGCCAGGATTTGAAACCGCGACCTTCGGATTCGTATTCGAGAGCCTTACCTCTCGACCATGGATGCCGTCACTACTACCAATGAGCTTGTCTCTTACAATAAATTAATTATTATTTACAAATATGTCATATTAATTAGAGCATGCTGATGACAGAACTCATTGAATTTTTGTAAAATACTGAACATTACTGAATATTATGCCTTCAAAATTTTGATATTTAGGAGGATCTCGCCGGTCGGCCGATAAGCCTGTGATATCACGTTGTATAAGATGACTGGCACGGCAGTATGCGGTACCACCCTTTAGTGTTCGACTTGTACTGAATTGTATCTCGAAACATCACAGGTGTATTACCCTGGTGAAAGCTTATAACTTCGTTATTTTTGGAAATATCGGTACAGAAAAATGAGGAGGCACCTTATTGTCAGAACAAATACACTATTTTGTTATTCCAACCTCATTGAACATCACGAAGCATCTTCAAAAAAATAATTTTCAGACCATGACATCCGCAATTAAGGTATATTGTGATGCTGAAGGTATGGAGGATGGTAAGGAAATGAGGGATGAATAAGGTGGGGAAATATCTAGCTCACCAAACACGCCTAAAGCCATTTCAAGCGACGTTTCTATTCTGAACGGTGGTCTATCACCAGGGCGATACTGAAAGTATCTGTCACTCTGGAACATGCCGCAAATATACTACGTATTTTTTTAAATAAATAAATTGTGATATAACACAAAATAGTGAAATGAAATTTATTTGCCCACGCGAGGGGATATGAACCAACGACCTCCGGATTCGTAGCCAAGGATCGTGACCACTCATCCACCATATTGGTGATTGTTTTGAAAACAATTTCCTGAAGCTCTAATTTGTCTTCTTCTACTTTATTTGGTGCTCTCTCATATCTAAGGTGAGCTATTATCTAAGTCATTTGTATTTTGCAGAATGCCCGAAACAACTTTGTGGAATTGCGCTCGTACTAGGCACGTAGGTTTCGAAGCCACGACTAACGGCGTCTTCGTTAATCTTTTCCTTGGTTACAAATTGGATTATCATGTAGATACAGGTGATAGTCAGCTTTCTTTGAGGTCAGCAGATTTGAATGCTGCTAACCGATTAGTTGAACCCTCTCGGTCAAATAAACCCGTGTACTATGATCGCGCTTTTTGTATATCGGGCCCGGTCATTTGTAATAAGCTTCCCCCAAATATTGCTTACATTCAGAATTTAGCAGAGTTTAAACGAGTATTGAAAACAAAATTATTCAAAAAATCCTATCCGGCATAAAACATAAATTCATGTACGTAGAAACATAATTCTCTTATTATTTGTACCTACTATATATTTGATTATTTACACCCTTAGTTTCTAAATTGTTATTTTATAATACCTGCTCATGAATATTGTATGTCATAGTATAAATTTGCATATTGTATATATATTATAATAACAGATATACTATGTAGCATATCTGTTATATTACAATTATATTAGGTTAGGTTAGTTAGTGTAAATCGCACTTGAGGTGAACCTTCACAAAACTGCGCTATAGAAATTAACTCTTATTATTATTATTAATATTATACGTGCAGATGTACTGGATACTCACACCAGTAAAATCGACTATATTCAGGGACCTCGGGTAAAGATTTGCAAATAAAACGCTTACGATGAAAGTCGTAGGACAACTGACTGGTTGAATCAGTCGTGTCCCTATTTATAGGGATAAATTGTACAGTTTTTAAACATGTTATGTAGCAATTATTCTTATCTCTACGGGCAAAGAACAAAGGAATATATTTGTAAACGCGTCATAACACCGAAAAATAATTACCTGTGCGAGTAATTCAATCTCGAAGCTGTAGACACCAATAGGATGATATAAATTAAATAAAGCCAAACAAAGGATCTTGTCATGGAGAAATGTGTGAGGTATAAACCTATTACCCAAAATATTTTAAATATAATACTTTGGGTAATAGGTCTCTGCTCTCCGTTACAGGAGGTATCTTCTTTCAACGTGACATCTTGGTAAGTGTTAGCCACTCGACGCAGATCTTTCTAGTTGGGAGGGGAAGGAGAAGGGGAAGAGGGAGGTGGGGAAATACCTGGCCATTCAGATCATCTGGTCACCAAACACGGCTAAAAGCCATTTCAAGCTACGTTTCAATTATGAATGGTGATCTTTCACCAGGGCGATACTGAGAGTATCTTCCACTCTGGAACGTGCGCAAATATACTATATATTATTTTTAAATTAATTAATTGCGAAACAACACAAATTGATTAAATAAAATTTACTCGCGACCTTCAGATTCGTAGTCGAGAGCCCTACCCCTCGACCATGGAGGCCGTCAGTCAATGTCAAAATCAATGTTTCCCCCCCCCACTAAAAAGAGTAGAAGAAAACCAAACAAAACGGTTATTGTAATTTTTGTAACTTTGTACAATTACATTACCTGTAGGTGGCATCAATTTCAAAGAAAATCTTTAAAAGCATATGGCATGGACAATGGAGTATTTAAATGGCATTGTTATCTATTCCAGTACCGATCTGGGGTCTTCGAAGACCCGTTTGTATTAAAACGGAACAATATTATGCACCCATATCAACCCTAACTTGACTAACCCTCGTCCGAACAACACCTGTATTTTACTTGAAGGTATTTACATACGTAGTATTTCTTCATAGCAGGGATCGTGCATCTTTCAAGAAAATAAAAAAGATTTTTAATAAACTAAGATATTTTTTTTGCATTGAATGTTGTGGTTTTTTAAAAAGATATTGCATTTCAAATACAGATTTTGATTTCGATAAATTGATTTTTAATATTTATTTATTTGTAAGAAACAAACGGCTTTTAATGTAAATATATATACGAAGGAAGTTTAACAAAAAGTAAGCCAACAAAGTTTCTTATGCTAACAGTGGTTAAGTACAGATATTTTTTTTATAAAGCTATCAAGATAAAGAAAAAATGGGGAGAGAAAAACGAAGATACGATCGGGAGAGCAGATGCTCTCGATACATTTTATACTCGTGCATCAATTTATGGTTGTACGTATTACCTCGGTTTGACAGTTTGAATGGAATTATTATGAAGAATGTCGATATTGTGAAATTGTGCGTTATTTTTTTTTTATTTTTTTTATTTTTATATTTATACCTCACAAGAGTCCCAACTGCTCCCAACCGTCTGGAGCCAGTGAGACTATGACATTACCAATTGGGGAATGTTGTGAGGCTGAAGGTATTGGGGAGGGGAAGGAGAAGGGGAAGAGGAAGGTTGGGAATACCTGGCTATTCAGATCTGGTCACCAAACACGGCTAAAAGCCATTTCAAGCAACGTTTCAATTCTGAATGGTGGTCTTTCACCAGGGCGATACTGGAGTATCTTCCACTCTGGAACGTGCGCAAATATACTACATATTATTTTTAAAATGAATTAATTGTGAAACAACACAAATTAATTAAATAAAAATTACTTGCGCCCGCCGGGATTTGAACCCGCGACCTTCGGATTCGTAGTCGAGAGCCTTACCCCTCGACCATGGAGGAGGCGTTATACGAGTATTGCGCACTAACACGGGAAATTTGAGAATTTATTAATAAACTAATTGTTATTGTATTTAAATCGTTGAAATATAATTAATTTTTAAGAATTTTAATAGATACATAATTTGAAACTTATGCGAAAGAAGTCAACCACAAAAAAATATCTCACTTGAGGTATTAATTGGTCTGTTCCAACTTTGAATGACAAGCAACAAACTCTTGTACATTTATAAATCTAGTCGGCACTAAAAAATACGCACCTTGTAGTTTGCTAATGCAAAAAATACTATGTATGATTTATTTGTAATTTCTGTACGGTTAGTGGGAAAAATACAGATGGTACATACAAAAATTATCAAACTGTAATCTCTTAAGTTCTATAATATGTAATACGTACTGGAATTTTGGGTGAAATCTTCAAAATTGCCTTAATTGATTCTTAAACATTTTGATCAAGTACGATTATTTCATAAAATTTAAAAGATAAACAGTTCGAGGATTTTTGTGTATTGAAACCATATACATTTTCCTATCTATCGGTATAGAATTTACGTATAAATCTTTTGAATTATTGCTTGTGTTAGCAAACTAAGAAGTGATGTTTAGAGTGATTTTTTAGTACTGGCCCTTAAGAGCGTTAACTGATTTTGAGAATAATTTTAATCACCGCTTTTGTTAATCACGAGTAAAATCGAAGAGGTATTTTCAAATAGATAATATTACGGAAAATTTTAAAATTATTGCGAAATTATTATTCTATTGATTATCGAAAAACGTTTACCAAAAAAGAGTCTTTGACATAAAAAAAACATTGCTATATATACCGTACAAAAAAACAATGTTTTAAATAAATTTGTCGTTTGTAAAATAATGGTAACAGTAAAGCCAATATTTTTATGTCAACTGGGCGGTTTAATTGAACATCAAAAATGGGAAAAAAAATCCCCTCAAAGGTTGCGTAAAAAATTACGTAGAATTGCAGAGATATCAGAAAATATTACCTCTAATGAGTGTAATGTATATTAATTCCAGTCCAAAAACTCTCCTGGATACATGAAAAAACTTGTGTTTTTATTCTCCGTACATTATATAAAAAATAAAAAAAAACATGAAAACGAAGTAAAAAGATATGGCTTATGGACACGTTAAGGAAGAACATAGATTTGATGTTGGAACCGAACCGAATTAACGCTTGCGGTATGTTTTCTTCTAGATTTTAGAATTCATTTTTATTCGTTTAATGCTTTACAATTCTTCTTTGATAATATTGTAATATAATTACAAAAACTTATTTAAAAAATTAACAAACTTACAAAAAACTTGACATTATTTATAATCCGTACAGAAAACCTTGTTCAATGTGACCTTAGAACGGGGTACCCCAGTAAGGTCACATTTTTTGTGACTTTACTGGGGTAGTTTTTGTGACTTTTTTTGTGACTTAAAGAGAAATAAATTTTCCCAAGGTCTAAAGGAATTTCATTACATCAGCGATTAGCGAACTAGCCCATAAATATAATTTAATGAGAATATTACGATTGACCCAACAAATGTTCGTTTTTTGATATACTTGATTTGAACTGCAAATTTTGAAATATAGCATAAAAAAGTAACATCTACAATTTATTAATTTAATTACAACTTAAAACATATAATCATAGAAAAAAAAAATCTGTGCATTTTTGCAAAATGCTATTCTCTACAAATTTGCTTTTATCACATAATTAAAAAAAATAATATTTTTATTACTTCAAGAAAAATAAAATCGATTTCTTCATAACGATAGATAACAGAAAGAAAGAGAGATATGGCATGGAAGCGTGCGGATTGTCACCAAGCTACGACCAAACTGCACGGACTACCAAAGGGGAGGAGTGAATAAAAGTTATGCGTATTGCGTGTAGGTTGAAATAAACCCTGGACGCCACTGTGTGTAGACACAATTTGCAGTAGTATTGCTAAACAATGTTGGCCACGCTTTTGTGGGTACGGCTTCATACTGATAATGGTTCATTGCCCATCTTTCTTGTTTCCATATTCAAAACAGATGTCTGTATTATTCTGCCGCCGTAAGTAAAAACACAGTATCTTTCTTGAGACTCCTAAGGAAGATAGAGTAACTTCGGGTAATATTGCTTGGTCGGCCAATATGGCCCACAGCACTTTCTTCAAAACGTGGCACCGGTGCGAATAGGTTATTCCCGCCCTCTAATAACCCCCCACTCCACATATCTTTAGTGTGTTCTTATGATTCGGTGAGTACGCACGCATCTGTGACGAGCGGAGATCTGTTTTAAATATTTCTAAAGATCTTTGATTTACTTTCAGTGATGGTAGGGTAATATGGCTCACTGGCAGGCCATAATACTTTACTATTTTTCATTATGTTGGTTCATAAAATTTTAGTAAAATAATTGGTAGCTTTCTGATTATTATGATTTACTTTGACGGATACAATTTGATGCACGATTAGTTTATTTACTGAAATAAACGGTAACGATTTTATGACATCGTAAACAAAGTGTTTTATTAGCAATGATGCTTATGGTGTGCCATATTACCTGAAGTTACTCTGCTGTGTTTTTACTTACCACAGTATTATTGTCATCACTAGTTTCACATCCCTGGTCCAAGCTTATCCCGGTGGGTGGTTTGAATGTGTGGGGTTAATTTGAATAGATACCTTACGTGTGTTGATGGGATAGTACGCAGTACGTTACGCAGGTAATATATAGCCCCGGGAATAATAACGTGGGGGAGGATTTTTCGTGAACATACCGCTGTGAAATGTTTCTAAGGGAAACTCGCGATGTGATTTAAAAATGACAAATGACATTTATTATGTTGCGTATTTTTTAAATAAATTATTTGCGAGATTATGTTACCACGTTCTAATAATGGAAAATAAATTTACTACGTTTATTTAAATAAAAAAAAATAAAAAAAAAGGTTTTCGTCTTACCTACTGTAACGTAATCACTCACTCGGGGATGGCTTTGGATAGTTGTGCCTTCCGGACGGACAGTTTGGAATATTGTTGTGAAATACTTCCGTTTTCATGCAATGATAAACTCTATGCATTGGTGATAGATACTACATTAGCCTTTGGCCCTTGTCTGTTAGTGAAAAATGCGTTCCGTTACTATACTCATGGACATTCAATTATTGAACAGAAAATCGAAAGTAGTGTGATCTTGAATTTGAAAGTAGATAACGGTCAATGAAATCGATTGTTTATTAAAGAAAAAATATCTAATTAATAAAATTTGATCATTTTAATCCGGAGTAAGGTAAAATTGACCTAAATTGTATTATATTTATAGAAAATCCATTGATTGGAACCAAATCAGAAAAAAATGCACGTTTCATTATTATAAGATGTTTCCTTCAGACGGCAAAACAGTAGTCACAAGTACAATATTCTAATAAATGTAAATATATATAAAGAAGAGTGTCCCGGGAGGTGTTTATTTATTTGTTTGTTTTGTATTTACAGTTTTATTCAGAGCTTGATGAATTTTTGCACATTTTACCGTCAAAAAATAGGAAGATCAGTGGCCAAATGAGATTTCTCAAAACCACTCCATCCCTCTTTCCGACCCCTTAAAGCAGAATGTTTTGGTATTTCTTTATGAAACTTTGAACACTTGACGTTCGAAATAAGAGGAAAATTTCTTGGTAGGGGTAGGTGTACAAATAGCACATTATAACCTCAAAAATTTACTCCAAACCATTCATAAACCCGGTCAATGTCGGGTATTTAATCTAGTACGTAATAAGAAGTACTAATTTTGGTGGAATTACTCAAAGTAAAGACACGAATTTAACAAATTTACCAACAAAACGCCCATGATAATTAAAACATTTCTATTAGATTACGCTGTTGGAAGCATTCAATCTTTATATTCGCTTGAAAAATAATAATTCATTCCAATATTATTCTCGTTCCCCCCAAAAACGTGGAAGATAAATATACGATAATTTTCAACCCGTGTTAAGGAGATGAAATACTAATTTGTATATAACCAGCATACGTGCGTCGTTATCGTAGACTTACTACCGAAAATCGGGTGAAGTAATGCCGCCGGGTACGCTATCTGAATCGCGATAAAATTGGCAGACTAAAAATAAAATAGCAATGAAATAAAAAAAAAAATTAAGGCACGAGTATTTTCAGTATATTCCCTATATTCTATTAAGTACGATATTTGTTTCATTATGTATTTATTAAATATAATTCGCACTGATCGTACGTCACATCGTACAAATTTATTAATTTCACTTGATCTAAAACGACTTATTACTGTTGTCCAACGATTTTTATGTACTTTATTACTAGCCGTAGAATGGAAGCGTCGAGTAAAATTTATTCTGTCCATTTCAAACTAATTCTTCACTGAAGTACCGACCGATTGCTCTAGCTTTCTCCAAGGTATGCCTTGCTTGAGTTCTTTCCTCAGCAATGCGTTTTTCTTCATAGTAGCAGGCTGCGCCTTTTTCTCGCAGGTAGGTTAATTTTTTTTCCTCTGAGGTCATTTTACGTTTCATTGTATATGAGGAACTACTGAGTGAGAATTACTGTTCGTTTCTCAGACATGATAGGTGATTTATTTATGTATGCTTTTGATCAAATTTTAGCAATAAATATGTTTATTACGAGTGATCGCAATATGTATTACCTCAAGCGACAAAGATTAATCAAAGATAGGAGAAAGACGGCTGATTTAAAATGGTAGTAAACCATAATTCTTTAAGCACATAAATTATAAATTTAATTTACACATTGCAAATAATACCGAATCCTTAAATTTCCATAAATTCATCTCGCTTCAAACGCGACGCTTAATATATGATCAAATCTGCAAGAGCCTGGACTATTCAGAGCTCATTAACTTTATAAACATTCACATACCATGAAGACCCACCAGACAAACCGATTTTTTTTTATTTGCCCGCATGGCATGCAGGACCAATATTACGATCAATTCTTCAATTCCCCGTATTTGTGCGCAATATAAAGCACAATTTCACAATATCGACATTCTTCACAAACCCTTTCAAAATATCGAACCGCAGTAATACGTACGACCACAGATTGATGCAAGAGTATAAAATGTATCGAGGGCATCTCCTGTCCCGATCCTATCTTCCTCTTCCCCTCCCCCTCTTCCTTTTTATTTTGTTTTTTCTAATAAAACATCTTTACTTAACCACTTTATGCATAAGAAACTTTTTTGGCTTACCTTTTGTAAAACTTGCTTTTTTATAAATCTGTATTAAAAGCTATTCGTTTCTTACAAATAAATATATAAAAAATAAAAATAAAATAAATAAATAATTCTCGCTTCCTAAGGGTGAGGAAGAATGCTTTTATCCTAGAGTTAAGAGAGAGAACTTTGTTATTTTTTTAAAGCGATGAAAATGTCTCTCATAGTGACTGGTCGTTCCGAGAGAATGGGATTAGAAAAATTTTCCCGTCATAATAAAATTTCACCTTATTGCGGGAGCACGATTTCAAATTCGTACAACAGGTAACGAAACAACTTTCCCGTCTCTCTGTCTGTACAATAGGAACATAAATACACACACGAACAACATGGCTACACAGGCTTTGTATTTTGATGACTCAATCAATGACATTAATTGAAATAAACACATCTTTCCGCAAGATAGAAATTAATTACACCATTACATAGAGTAAATTAGTTTAGTCGTAGCTACAACCTACACAAGGTACACGTCTCGCAGTAATGTAATACGAGATGTATATCCACAAACTGTAGTTGCCGCTTAATAACAATCAGTCAGGCACATTGCCTTAACCGCGGGTTGTGAGCTTGGCTAAATCTCACGGCGGCCATTTTGTTAAACGGCATCGTGTCGAGCGCTCACCGCTAGATGGCACCTGCGTCGGGATGTGTTTGCGAGCTAACGAGACGGGTTTATTCGACGAATGTAAGGTAAGTGTCGTTTGCGGGAAATTTATGTCGCTTACTTAGGGGGAAAAAAACTGTTTTGGCGATGTTTTAAAGCGGTTATAATGGGGATATAGTTTATGTATGCTGGTGGTGAAACAATTTGTTCAAATTTATTAAAGTGTTCAACTTTTGTGTTGCCAGGGTTGCAATAGAGGTTACGTCTGGGGCGTTCACACATTTGCCTTTGAATCGAGAGGTTACGAAGTCGATTCGCACGTAGCGCAAACATCACACTAGGGTGTGAAAAAACCTTAGACGTTCACTGGTAATGGAGTTTATATCAAAAGTTTTGGTCACATTTGCTTCACTAACTACAAATAACTGTTATGAAACCGTGATATTATTAAACTTTTAATTCTTCGAAAACGGGTTAAGTATTCTCTCTGGAGTCAACGCACGTTTATGAGAACTTCACTACCTATTTTTCTTCTGAAACCACTAATATGTATGTACTATAAATAATTGTTAAAATAAATACCTGGATTAAACAGTATCTCCAATTACACCCTTTTTGCAATATTATGTCATCTGCATGCAAAATCGTTCCTAAATTTCGTTAATAAACAGTGTTTATCTCAAGAAACCACCCGCCAGGTAAGTATGGTAAAGTTTAATACTATGTGCCTGCACATTAAATTAATATGGTATTTATTTTAACGCGGCATCATGTTCATTGGTCAAATGCGTTGTACATATAGTTTGGTAATACAGGTCAATGAACTTGTGAACGCAATTTGTTAGCCATAAGATCTAATAATAGTGTCTATAGTTAGTGATAGGATAGAAAATTGTTTTTTTTTAAATTATTTATTTGTACAGTGCCCCTGTGGTGTTTTTCATAGAAACGGTGCTATTAAAATCATCCAAATATTTTTATTATTATTACTATATCGATTCATCGTCCCCCCTCCCCGTATCACGATTATATTTAAATAACTTGTTTTATACGACATGGAATTACAGAATGAAGACTTTTCTGTAAAACATATATTAACCATATTCAATCACAGCAAAATTCATTGGTTAAATTATTAGCTCATAAAAGTTTGTACGAACAAAGAAGTATTATCCATATCCCAAAATATTTTCAGTAAGAGCATTTCTGTGGTACAAAATTATATTTAAGCATGTTAATAACCCTATATGTTATACAAATAGCCAAGAGCATTATAATACTCCTCTCAATAATAATAATAATAATAATAAATAACAATGTATGTTTATTTCAGTTCAACAGAGGGGTGAGCGTAATACTCTGCCATATAAAAGCGTACATATAAATAAATTTCATGATTCGAAATTGAATATGAAATAAAAAGGTAAACATATTTAGAACTTGTATTGCGGTGGCTTGATGGAAACTCTCCATCTATGGTGTAGGGGTGTGCCTTGCCACTGGGCGACGGCCTGGACAAGAGTGTTTTCCGTTTTCCGATTTCCGGTAGCGCTGCCTCATCCCGGCTGCTCTGTGGCGAAAAACAAACAGCGAACACAAGTACCCTTCCCTCTACGAACATCTGCGAGGCGCTGCATCGCCAAGGGAGGCCGAACAGCGCCCTATATGCGTGGTTATATTGTACTCGGAGCGTGTTTCATGTCATGATTTTGTGTACCTTGTCCATAGTTCGCTAGTGTAAAAGCTCATGCAGTATGTCTGGAATAGTTGGTTCTTCACCTGAGGACTACAACACCTATTGAATCTCCTAGTTAACATGTTGGCTCGCACATTCAGTACTCTTATTTGGCATTCCATGTCATTTTTATTATTTGGATCATCAGCAACGACATGACCCAAATATTTATTTTCTCTGCTGATTTTGAGATTGGCTCCGCCAAGGCGTATGGGCTGAATGACAGTAGAACCAGTATTTGCCATGAAAATCAGCACTGTTGATTTTTTGCATTGTTCATCAGCCCGTGACTCTAACAACGTATGCTTCGCATATGGCCAGAGGTTTTTTCATTGCTCTTACTGATGGGACTAGTATTACCATGTCGTCTGAATAGCTAATATTGTTCATACACACCCTGGCAATATGGCATTCGATTCTTATTTTGTTCAGTGTTCTACTAAGCTCATTCATATATACGTTGAATATTACTGGGACATTGAGCCTCCTTGTTTAACGTCGCACTTTAATTTAGCCGCTTCTGATAGGCTATCATTCCATCTAACAAAGTTTTCCTGTTGGTTGTACCATGTACTCAATATATTGATAATTTGCGGTGATGCTTGTCGTTCAGTCAGTTTTTTCCACAAATTATTATCACTAACCCCGTCAAAAAGCTTTGTTTAATGAAAGATTAATTATATAAATTAAAAATATACTTTGTATTTACCACTTTAATAAAGATTAATTGTTCCTGAGCAAACAAATAATAAAGAACGTTAGATTACATGATTCCTAGTTGGTCAAATATAAATTACCCCTTGAAATTAAAAATTGCTTAAAAAAACAAATTAATATCTTGTAAACTTGGCTAGCCGAAAGAAATCCTTTGTTTTAGATTATTAGGAAAAATTATTCTATATTTATATATTTTGCATTTTTTCTTTTCTTTTCAGAAATAGATTTTATTAGATTGAAATATTTATTTTAAGCATTTATAGTTATTATACAGGTTTTGTTTAATATACACATCTAAGCACATAAAACGTTAAATTATAATTTTTTTATATGAATACCCCAAAAGAGTCCCAACTGCTCCCAAACGTCTGGAGCCAGTGAGACTATGATGGCATCTACAAAATGGGGAATGTTGTGACGCTGAAGGTATTGGGGAAGGGAAGAAGAAAGGAAAGATGAAGGTGGGGAAATACCTAGCTATTCAGATTTGGTTACCAAACACGGTTAAAAGCCATTTCAATTAACGTTTCAATTCTGAATGGTGGTCTTTCACCAGGGCGATACTGAAAGTATCTTCCACTCTGGAAATAACAAGATATTATATAATAACTCTCATAATAACAATATTTTGAAAGGAAAGCACCCGTTAGTCAAACTACTAAAAAGTAATTAAGAAATAATTACACACATATCGAAGGAACTACTAAAAAGAAATTTATCGGGACTTTTTGTTATATTTTGTAAATTTCTTAATTTCTTTTGTAATTTCTTAATCATAAATAAACGAAAATAAACTATCCTTTTTTTCTTCTTATTAAATCTCACAACATTCCATGTCACTCAGAAACTACACTTTAAAAAAAAAAACTATTCTCCCAAACAAATTAAAAAAATATATATTAAATGAAAAAAAAAAAAACACTTACTAAGTACGAGTTTATAATATTTGATTACGTTGACGTGAGCAATTCAGATATAATCTTATAAGGAAACTGGAGCGATTGCAAAACACGTGTATTCGATTGACCTTTGGAAATTCGATTACATCTCGGAATACCGCAAACGATTACACTGGCCACTAGGAAGGGTGAATTTATAAATTATAGTATCGTGGTGTTGGGATAAAATGGTTACCATTTTCGACACGATCTCTTAGGAACATGTATAGATAAATTGCAATTTAAGGCCTATAATTCATCAACGGAGGTTCCGATCGCTTTCAACAAAAGCATATTATATGTATGTATCTTTCGTGTGGAAAAGAAAAATATTTATATAAATATGCGTTAATAAAAAATCTGGTTAAAAAGTTATCGTCCTCTAATTTTTACATATATTTCTGTCCATAACCATCAAGTGTGCGTCAAGAAAAATCATTTACTTGGCCGCTAATAACCCGACGTTCAATACAACAGTATTTTTTTTATAGTTATGTAGTTAACAAATGAAATAAAAATTCTCTTAAAAAAATATCAAAATACTTGTCACTTTTTTAATGTTTGGTACTTGTGAAAATCGACGAAATCGCATACATAAGACCTTAACGAAATTTCGGCATCCGATATTATTTAAAGAATTTTATCTGTTTGATAACTTTGACTCTTAAGAAATAATGCAAAATGTTCACTTAAACATACTCGCAGTTAGGAAAATATTTAAGGTCTCCAGTGAATAAAATTTTAACGTGTTACTATTTAAATTACACGGAACTTCAGGTAGAACGTTCGAAAACGCCCTTGTTGTTTTTCAAACTGCACTTATTGCATTTCATGGAATTAACACTTAATGAATTTTTTAAAATTGTTTTTATATGAATACCCCACAAGAGTCCCAACTGCTCCCAACCGTATGAGCCAGTGAGACTATAGCATACCCAATTGGGGAATGTTGTGAGGCTGGAAGTATTGGGGTGGGAAAGGAGAAGGGGAAGAGGAAGGTGGGGAAATACCTGGCTATTCAGATCTGGTGACCAAACAAGGCTAAAAGCCATTTCAAGCAACGTTTCAATTCTGAATGGTGGTCTTTCACCAGGGAGATACTGAAAGTATCTTCCACTCTTATTGGAAACCCGAGTCATTTTCTTTACCACCCGTTTTAATTTACGAGAAAATTAGTTGGACTACTGTTTGTATCAGTGGCGTTTAGTACCTCTTTGAGTGATGACTCTTAATCTTGTTAATATTTTACCATAAATTAAATAACACGTAAAAAAATTAAAATCTTCTAACACATCAAGATTTACATTCATTGCTGCACGCTTAAGGGGAAAGATGAGAGAATTAATATTAAAAACATCAAAAAGTGTTGTTA
Source organism: Halesus radiatus (assembly GCA_022606495.2). Classification (NCBI taxonomy): domain Eukaryota; kingdom Metazoa; phylum Arthropoda; class Insecta; order Trichoptera; family Limnephilidae; genus Halesus; species Halesus radiatus. The sequence continues at coordinate 17,091 of JAHDVE020001786.1, read as the reverse complement.
GAATACGGACACACCCCGGATGAGCGAATTCGCTTTGGATGACGAAGCGATTTATACCTGCGTTGTTTACAAAAGCAGAAAGCAGGTTCTAATGGCAAGACTCAGATAAATTAGGAGTAGGTAGAATACACGTAGAAGAATAATTCATCGTCATCATCATTTCCCTCCCTTTTTCTTTTAGGATCGGAAACACATTACTTCAAAAAGGCGTGTCCACGAGTCCCTATCGTGAACTACTTCGATGTCTACGATTAATTTCTAGCGTAGTCTTTCTGTGAAAATTGAATGGAATGTGAGTTTCCTTGGTTTATTTGGATGACAAACGTAGGTTCGACTTCTTTAATAGCAGTTATAATTTACAGTAGTACACAAGGTACGTTCTGCTGTCTGTTCCACCTTTAGTAACGTTGCCCTTTAAATCTTATAAATTATATCATATTTATAATTAATTTTCGTGATTGCTTCACCGAAACCATTGCAACCTAGGCTTTTCCCTGTAATTAGGTGGTTGTACAAGTCAAACGAGTTTAACTTGTAAATTATAGTAAGGTAGAATGGTTTATAATAAAATTATGTAGGAGGATATTATGAAATAAGATGCCGGTTGTTTCAGTATCCCGGGGCCCAAGCACAGTCAAATCGATAATATCGGATCGATAAGCTGTTAAGCGACGATTTTTGTCGATTTTCCGAGCACAGTTTTGCTCGTTATGCGTCTTGATAGCCAAGTCTATATTGACAACGAAATAAATGAGAAATTGCCCTACGGTAGCAACACTGGTGGGTATTGCTTATGGATCGGCATTTCTACACGTCAAACGTACATTGAATAAATTAAAAATTTCGAATGAATGTTTACTATGTTTACATCATAATAATATTAAATATACTGACTTTAATATTCATTAGTAGTCCGCATGTACTTTTGACACTAAAAATGAAGTTAATTGGCCAATGAAGTCTTTAGCCATAACTCGTGATATTCTGAAACGGATTCAATTGATCGCGTTTTCGACCTCTTTCATTTCTACGAGCTTCGTTAGTCTGCCTCCGTTATTTAATAAGCTAATAAATTTGCGTAATGAACAACATTATTCAAAAAGTTGTGTATATTGACAGTTAACCGAAGTTAATCTGTCACCCAAGAGGCCGCGCTAAATTAGGCGGGCTTCTGTCAATCGGCTATCAGAATATTTTATATAAATTGTTGACCGTGCTCGCACATCCTGCCTAACGTCGCTTAATAACTGGCCTGGGAAAAGGTGATTTGGGGTAAAGTCGCGCTTAGACCGCAAACTTAGACTCTTATTTGAGACTATTGTAGCGAATCTGCAAAGGGCATGGGGAAGGAGAAACCTTGAGTCAAATTACGACTAGATCAGATAGAATTATGGCGTCTTTTGAAATCTATGAGTTAGCAGTAATAATACTTTCACCATTTTCCACATGGAACTAAAAGGTACCTGCAGCAAGTTTTCGTATGACAAAACTGTATGATAAAACCCCCCTGTAACTTGGCAATTATTACGGCGCCTCAGTAAATCGGAGTGACATGTAATTCAATAACACCTACATACGACTGAGTATACATGGAGAGAACAATTGGTTGTATCGTCTTATGGGATGAATAATGGGCAGATTAGAAGTATAGCTAACGTTAGTATCCAACGCCAAAATGACGTATGTCAGGTATCTGGTTTGACTAACATATTACAGTTGAAATCCAAACACGATCGAGTGGCATTTCTATTTAATTTATTTTAATACAATAATTTTTTAAAAATAATATGGGGTACCCGGGATTGGAATTTTAGGGTCTCTGGAGGAGTTACAAGGGTTCCGTGAAGGTTTCCCAAAGTTATGAATTCAGCTGTCAGATATGAAACCTAATTTTAAGACCAATATAAAAATTTAAAAAAAACAAAAAAAAACAAGTTTTCAATAAATTGGATTAAAAGAAAACAACAACCAAAACTTTAAAAAAAAACGATGGGCGGACAAAAATTATTCTTTGAATGAAAACAGGTTTAATATATCCTTTGTATATTCCAACTATATCAAAAATACATAGAGTGAGCATATATACTCGTATATATGCTCACTCTATGTATTTTTGTTTAGTTTTAAGTTTTACTCCGATGAAGCTTGAGATAAGCAAAACCGGTTGGTATTAACTTATTATTGTTGGTATTAAGTTTTTGTTTTATTTAATACATATGTCAAACTACAAAGTAATTGCTTTCTACGAGAACGGATGTTTAATTATCGTGAAAACCACATTTTTACTATAGGTGTACGAAAGAACGCCATATTTTTATTAATCTCCCAAAATCTCAGCCCTTCAATCAAAAGTAGTCGGTACAATAAAGCCTTTCCCTGTATTATCCTATTATCTTCCCCATACATGTAAGAAATCGGCAGTAGGAACAAACAACAACATGTGAGGCAGAGCGGAATGATCCCGGCTAAGCTGCTCCGACGGCTTAGCAGTATTTGCAGTGATGCGTAAATACGTTATTGGATTTGTAGGGAGCTCGGGTTCTGCCAACTTTATCTACAGTGGACGTCGTTCAGTGCTCCCTCTAACTGACTGTTTTGGTACTTTATTTCATTGGGTTCGATAAATGTGTGAAAATGATATGAAAGGGTGAGAGGCTTTATCGGCTGCAACACGTGTATTTATAAAATAATGCTAACAACTGAAAATCTGAGGCGTATTGGCAACATATTGACTGTATTTTGAAAAAAGGGGGTAACCCTTAAAATCAAACTTTTACAGGGTAAACGAAAAACGTTTCAAGAGTGAGTTTATGTAGGATTTTTAAAAATAGATATGTATATTTGATTATATATATGTTATATATTTCTAGATATCTGTTCTCGTAATATGTTTAGAGTATTTATAATTATTCGTATTAAAGAAAACCTTTTAATCTGTGGGATGAACCCCCTTTCTTTGCAAATTATCTCACAGTTATATTAATGTAGTGGCTTATACCGTTTTTTTTATGTACTCGTATGTATAACTTATGTTTAAATTTTTTATTATGAAATCTATGTAAAAACATAATGGATAATGAGGAAATTCAAAAGAAGCAATTATATTTACATTTCAAGTGTTCTCTGGAACTGTTTAGATTGACAAATCGTTACTGATAATTTCATCCCAATGATTAATTTTAAATTATAAAAAAACGTATTTCCGACAAAATGCACACGAATCTATTATGCACATCAACAATTAATAATATAAATAACAGAAAAAGCTTATAAAACGTGTTTAATCCTGTAAAAAAGAGAATTTTAAAAATATTAATTTCAACATGTTATTTCAATGAGTTCCTTTTGATTTTTTGGTTAGGAACTGCAATCCCCTTAACTCCACATAGTATAAATATATTTTTGGTTCAACTGCTTATAATTTTAAATTTTAAAAACCGAATTTAGGATTTTTTAAAACACAAACGGAACTGAAATCAGTAAATTTTAAGAAATAGGTGGCTTACTACCCTTTTTGCTGTAAAATGAAACATACATTAATAATTGAGGCTTAGATGTGGGTGAAGTCATTTTTCCTTGTGGTATATTTGGAATAGCCTTGAATTTTAAAAATTATATCAGCGTTATTAATAAAAAATTAATTTTTGTGTCCTGATTCCCTTTTTCAGGGTATTGAAGGTGGGTAAAATACAATTATTTAAAAAAATCATTATTACTATCTTTAAAGGTTACCGCTTTTTTCCTACACACTTTCGATAACTGCATAACAAGTGAGTATTGAGAGGAAAGTGCTCACTATAGGGAGGAGGGATACAATAAGAGACCGACAGAAGTAGGTATAATAAACGTTTTTTGTGACCCCCCAAGCTCCCTAGCACAAGAACATCAATAAAGGTTTTATTGTACTGTGGGTAATTTATCATCGTTCCCGAGCACGAGTGCAGATCGCCAACAAACAATAGTTTACATCGACTAAAGGCACTTATTTTTTTTGCTTTTACGTTAATAAATACTTTTTATAAGTTGGTCAATAGCTCACAACAAAGTGATATATTCGGAATTTACTTTGATGCTAGTATATTACGAAAAAAAGGCATACCTTCAGAACTATATTAATACTTATTTGAAAAGTAAAAAAAAAACAAGAATAACTACTCCATTTTCTATGCTCGTGTAAAAACCATTGAAATGATGTTAAAAATGTTTTATATATAACACCAAATCAGTGTATAGCAGGTGAAAGCTGAGCTTTTGGTATCGGTGTTTTAATAAAACGTACTGTTTAAGGTCTAGGGGAAAGCTCACGAGTTATTATTACTTGTAGTTTGAGGTTATGCAAAAGCTTAAAGCATTAATCGCTGATCGTGATGATTGTCCTTTTGAACTGCGGCATTAAAACCTTTGAGAATCAGGTACACGTCTACGCTCTGTGAAATATTATGAATGTTATGACCGTAGAGGGTCGTAATTTGGATAGTAGAAATACAAAAAAAATGTTTTGCTCCATAAGCACGTCAATTTAAAAAGTCAAATTTTATAATATTTCAATCTGCATAATCTTTGGCTTAAAATGTTGATTTCCTTTCGAGCATCAAGCTTTTGAAAATAATGTAGAAATCTTGAACGAGATAAACGGTTTGAAAAAAAAATTACGAAAACAGTTGCGTAGCCTAGCAAAAGCCGAAGTACTTTATTACTATTTTTTTATTTTTTATATCGATTTAGGTAAAGTTGCTACCCGGGCTTGGCCAAGTTTCAGCATGTTTTTCGAAAATATTATTTTATTGAATAACCAGAAAAATATGGAACAAAGACTGAAAAGTGTTGTGTTTTTGGTATTTTATTTGGAATTTAAAAATTCCATAACACGTGAAGAAAAATAAGTCACACACAAAAATAATGACCTTCAACTAGAAATTTTAAAATAAAACAAGATGTGCATATTTCACGATGTTCCTGGAGTTTCAGGCGCCAAAGAAAGTTTGTTTGTACAGTTTTTTGTAGCTAACTCACGGGACAAAGACTAAAGCATTTTGTTTCATTTTTTCCTCACAATTTACCTAATCTGGAATTCCATAGTCCCACTGTATGGAAAACACATTAGAAGCTAAAAATAATGATATTGAACTAGAAATTAACGACAAACCAAGCTCTGCAAATTTATTTTCGCCAGAACTATTTTAGGGCAAAATTTATTTTATTTTTTCGTAAGTCGTTCATTTCCAAACATTGAACAAATTTATAAAGTTAAGATTTTTTTCACAGTTTCTTGTTTTAGTTTTTTCTTTCTAAAATACCATTTCCACTTTACGACTTTCATTTTCCCGTAGCTGGAACCTTCGTGCTGTTTATGATTTATACATACCACGGTAATATGATTCCACATCACGCGGCTGCAGCACGAAGCAAATAAGAAATAAAAACGCAGCCAGTGAAGCGGACCTAACGATGGTTTAGTATCATTTTATGCACGCCGCAAGGACTCTGAAGGCAAAATAAAGGATAACGGGCATGGAAAACAAAACATCGGTCGGGACTTTATGAGATTTATGAAACGAATCATGTAGAGTGAAATAAAACATGAATGCCTATTTCAATATTCGAATAACATCAAATTCGTCAAAACAATAAAAAAAAATATCTTGGCTTCTGTCTTTTAGAAAATTCTCGTGTCACCAACAATCTGACAATATTTGAAATTCTCCTACTCTCATTATTATGAGCGGAAAACATGACTTGGTCGGTGATGGGCGATTTTTACCATTAAAAAAAAATGGGAATAATTAAAAGACTGCTCTCGTGGGACAATGGTATCCGCAATCGGGGAATGTTGTAATGGATAAAATCTGACAAAACAGAATATTATAAAGTTATTTTTTTCAGTAACATTTCATGACGTTATAGAACTTTTCAAAAGTGTTCTGTTATGACATGGAACCGTTGTGAGGCTGAAGGGAAGGAGATGGGGAAGAGTAAGGTTGGGATGTATCGGTCTTTTAAAAAAACGGTTAGAACCATTTGAATCAGCATGCAAGCTTCGATTCGGAATGGTGGTATACGGAGAGTATCTATCACTCCATAGATTAAGGGATTATGTGCCCCAGAGATGATATTTTGCAAAATAATTATATTATGTAAATTAGGAAAGCATAATTGTTTTTAATTAATGTAGCTCACCGGTTTCACTGAAATATTTAAAACTGCACTTGTAAAAAGTCATTCTTAGTAATTGTTATTTAAGTCAGGATAAAAAAAACAATGACATAAAATATAACAATTAAAACGAAAATACGTGTTTTATGGTGACCTTTGACAATGTATTTCCGTATTATTAACCGAGGCTGCGGAGAAATGTTTACAACCTTCAAAACGAGCCCAAGTTGAATACTAAAAACCGAGTTAATCTCCATAATCTCCGACATAATTTTAGGTTACGGGGCGTTGAATGGAAAAAGTCCTTTCAGGAATAAAATAATTTGTTTTCATTTAAAAATTCTACAATTCACAATGATAATACTTGCTGTTCTTTAAGAAAAACATTACTCGTAACTTAATCAATGCGCACTCACAACTCTCCACTATATAGCATAATTCGGACATGTAGGTATACATACATTTAGACACTACACTTTTTTTTCATAAACCGTTTTATCATTACCTCAAATCATTCCCTAGCATGTATAGCTTGGCAATAAAATGAAGACATTTAATAAAGTAGAACTGTTTGTCCATTAATATGGTAATACCAAGCTAATATGTCTGTGAAATTTTGTTGCTCGCACTCAAATTTTTCACATTTTTCAATTTGTTAGGTCGTTTTAATGAAACAATGCAAAACTTCATACTTATTTTTTTAAAGTTTTATTTAGTTGTATTTTTGTTATATGAATTTGGTTTTGTTTTTGTTTATTTATCTAACACATATTACATAATTATTGCGTTGCATAATTTCAGAAATATGAAAAATCGCACTTTCGTCGTAAATCGGACGTCCAAATCAAAACACGTATTTAGGAAGTGGCAGAAATTCTCTACGTAATCACATGCTGAAAGTGCGTCACCGCATCAAGGTGACGTATTTCTGCAATTCAGATGACGCATTTAATGAAGTTAATGGCAGTTGTTGCCGTCACTATTTCTGGGACATACACCAGTGACGTCAAGTAAATTATTAAAGACGTCATAACTGACGTGTTTATACCAATCTCAATGACTTCAATCACTGTGAACATACGTCACTTGTTTCATTGAGAAAAATCATATAAAAAGAGAAGTTATTTTAATAAACGATCACTGCGAAAAAGTTATTCGACTTTCATTGACCTATATTCTATAGCTCTACAAAAGTTCTGCTAAAAGATTAAAGTGTCGATGTGTACCGGTGTTTTCCTCCGAAATACAATATTTGTATGTGTTCCGTACACCTTGTAAACAGAAAAGTTGAATAATAAAAAAAAAATCATAAAATTGCCTTGAAATGTGATGTAGAATCAGTTCCTTTCAAAAAGTATAAATAATTTATGGATACCGTTTGATGAAAGTAAAAAAAAACATCCACACTCAGACCATTTGATTTTTTTTAAACATCAATCATATTCCTAGGAGCCATCTTGGTGTTGTCATTTAAAACGTTTTAAACGATCGCAGCACACTCATTTCTTTCTACTGTAAAATGTGTTTAATCACTGTAAATTTACCGGTCACCGGCTGAGTTGGCGTCGCGTTCCCGGTCGTTTTAAGTTCAATTTCTTGGCTGGCTAACCGGTAATGATTGTCTTTCACTTAAAAAAAAAAAATTATGCAATATTTTTCTAAAACCTATTAAACTATTCATTATATCCACGTGCTGCTCGTTTCTAAGAATTAAACGAATTAAAAATAACAATACGATACGAACATCTACAAAAAACGTAGACTTATATTATGAAATTGCCTTTGCATAAATTTCGGTTTATAATTTCGTTTAGGTATCTACGTAATTACTTTGTATGGTGCAATTAAGTGAAATTTCGTTCAAAATTCTCTCTTAAAACTTAACTTAATGTAGCTAAGTACTTTCACTTTGCGCTCTAGAATAATGAATTCGGAATAATCCCCTCAAATCCCTCTTTAATATTTTCTTCTCTTCTCGAGTTGATCCGTTTAACGAAAGCAAAGCAATTATTTATTTATTTTTTTACTATAAATTAATAATAATATCTCAAACGCATGGTTGGAAGATCTACAATTATTATTGAAGACGCTCTTGGCATGAAATCTTGGCTAAACTAAAAAAAAAAAAATAGACGAGTTTCACTTTGAAATAAGTTTTTTTAATGAATATTTTCATTTTATTATGTTCAAGTTTAATTTTTAGATCTCAATTTTTATTTAATTAATTACATCCATCATAATTGAATTTAAAAAAGGTTTATTTATAAAAGAGTTCTGCCAGGTAATTATTATTATACGTGACAGCTGTTTCGTCTTCTGAAGGCATTATAAAACTGTGGTAAAGCCACTTACAGATGATCTGTTTATATTATTTCTATGCTGGTACTTATAATGCTTCATTGCTTATCATTGCTTCATTTTTGTATTATGCTTGTGCTGTTGTTTTTCTGTAGCTCTTGTTTTATTTCATTTTGTGTTATGTATTTTGTGTAATTGAACAACGGTCCGTAAATAAAAAAAAAATAGAAAAGATAAGTCATACTTCAACAAATGAAGAGTTTCAAAAGAAGTGCATGTTCCATTTGAGCATGATGAACAGAATTTAAAAAGAGGTGCTTTGATTTTGACATGTACAGAGGAAAAATGGTGAAATACGTAGATATTCGACGTACAAGTCGAGATAGAAGAAGAGATCAAGACAAAAGTGGATGAAATACTAGAGTCGCTTTGCATTAAGAGCACTAATTTAAAGGAGAGGGATTATTTGTGTGGGGCTGTATCCTTTTTGTTTACCCTAGCAAAGAAATAGCGCGAAGCTTAGTTAATTGATGTAATGTAATTGTTTTCTGTATAGAGTCAATTTTTATTTAAAGTGCCTTCGTTCCGAAGACGATCGATAGTAAAAAAAAATGAAGTTGTCTCCTACAACGTAAATTCATTTCAGTTACAAATTTTATTTCTTTGTGACGCCAACATGATAATTATGAAACGTGCTTGTATTATAAAAATCTCAAGAGTCTTTATAAATGTCCGTGGACTAATGTGTCTGCTGCGTTCTTATTAAATTAGACACGCAATAGGCATGTGAATAAAAAAATACTAAATTAAACTATTACCTACATCTTTCTTCGGAAAAACGGGCCAATACTTTCTCGTATATTTATTAAAGGTATTGAATATGCCTTTCACGGGGTGTTGTTCGTCGAAACAACACTGTATTCATAGAATATATACTGGAATAATACAAATATGAAATCTATATCAGTTTCTAATATAATTGAAGAAAATAAAATTTAAAAAAATATATAAAAAATAATCTTTTTAAGAAACGTATTAAATTTCTCAAGTACAAAAATCGTAAATTAAAAAAAAATAACAGTACAAGTATCTAATAATAAAATGTTATGGTCATTAATATAATATTATTAGTATAATATTCAATTGATAATATTGAGGACTTTTTGAATTTTTTTAAATCCCGATTAGTATATAATCTTATTGCATATATCACCTATTCCCGTAGTATGTTGATCCAGAAATAAGGTAATGTCCTATGTTGATCCACCTTTAACACCATTTATCTGGGCTCCGGTGATAATATATAAACGATGATATATAAATGATCATTTTGTCGGCTAGTCGATAAGCATGTGACGTCACGGTGCATAAAATGATTGGTGAGGCCATAGATATCATAAGCGTTCAGAATCCGTTACCGACATTCGACTTGTAAAATTTACTGAATTGTGACGTCACGGGTATGTGTCTTTCCCAAGTTCACTTTGAAAGCTCATATTTTCGTCATTTTTGGAGATATCGAAAAACTAAATACGTTAATCTTTATTTCTTTAAAATTACAATACATTTTCATCAAAGTAAAAGTTAGGAGATTACTCCATTGTCAACATCTTCGTCCAGATAGTAAACACAACATACATTCCCAACAAGCAAATAAATAATTAAGTCGTCAAAAAGGCAAAATTAAGTGCATGTAATAATTGATAACTATACTAATATATTCGAAAATTTCCATTGGTGTGCAACTATTTCTTACTGGTTCGCACGGGTCTAGCTCATTCGTAGCGCCTGGACGAACGTATTGACAATTTATATTGACTGACTTTGGGGCGCTTAGGTGGCAATGGCGCAATACTTAATTACAAAATACCGTAATTAAGGCGATGCAATGGAAAGTAATGCAAAATCATGTGTTTTCGGTTTGAGAATTTGATGACCTAGAAATATCATAGACGATTTAATTAAATACTGCAAGTAGAACACACCTTGGCCTATCGTTTAACTGGGCATTTTTTTGATCTGTTTTTTTATAAGCCTAGAAAAAAAAACAGATTTTTTTTTTTTTTTTTTTAATTTAAAGCTTAAACTACCCTACTTACGAATCTCTTTTCCGATATTATATGTTCATTGTGGTAAATTAAGTTTCTTAGAATATGACCGTAAAACATTTTAATAATTATGTCCGAGCTTTACAGAATAGAACAAAACATTTAAAGTATTTTGGTGATGTTTTTTTTTGCGTAAATCGGAACACGCGGCTGATGTTAAACGGGAATCTCAACCCTGTCGCCACCTGCATAAGGAGCGCGTAATTTTGTTGGAATTTTAGACGGTGGATCGCATTAACATGTCGTATTATGCTGGATGACTGGTGGTAACTTCATACTTTTTTTATATCTTCCTATAGCAGTTCTCTCGCCTTCATGTTGTCTTTCTCATACAAGACTTAGTCGAACGTTAATTTAAATTCCAAGTAATTATGAATCATCTCAACAACCATCAAAACAACTGCTCCCATAAATGGTAGTAATGAAAAATGTAATGTTTTTCCGTTGAGGCGAAACCGGAACGAAACATAACCGAGAACTTCCGGAGTTCCGACTCAAAGTTAAATAGATGTGTAGGCCATTCCGTTTCGTGGGCCTCGCATTATATATCTTCCTCCAGTATTCCTGTTTCCTCCGTCTAAAAAATTAATCTCCATCGTCTTTCTCATGTGAGAACATTAATAATTTATCGTTCCAGGCGCTAATGGAAGAAATGAATCTTTTATGATGGCATCAAAGCACTTAGCTTCAAATCAACTGAAAATCGTTAATGCGAAATTATTACATTTGCCCAACTGGAGTCTCCGCAGTTTGCAGAATAGTTCTGGACGATTACGGAACTTTGCTTAAATTATTCACGTCATTAATAGTAAGTGGTGAACGAAACTAGAACAGTTTTGATAGGCGACGAAATTGCAGCTTGTCAGCAATAATTTTGTGGAAGTGTAGAAACGATGATCTACTACATTTATCTATCGACACACCTTATAGATCTATATTACTTATTGGAATTATTATACCTGCGAAAATTTATTACAGTGCTTCTCCCAACAAGTACTTGTTTTATCAATGTTTCTGACATTTTTCCCCCGAGGGTGTTCAAGTCCATCGTTTCAATTGTTGGAGAAAAGGAAGGCGAATTTATATTGAAGATTATTATTTGGGGTCTATAATAAATAGGTGCAGCCGGGTAGTACTTATTATTAGAATTCTATAAGAACCAAAACTAACGTTTTTTTTTATTATTTAACATAAATACAAATGAAATATTTAATAGTACAGATATGTCTTGATAGCTAATTTCAAAAAAAGTATAAATTTATTTAACAAAAAGTGCCCAATTCAATAGAGAAAATTTATGATGTTTGATATGGGAAGCAGCGCCATCTAGCGACAGCAGTGAATAAATAAAAGTAATAGAAATAAAAGTACATCAATAATGTAGTATAGATAATGTTTGTGTTGTTGTACGCGATAGTTATTTGTGATACATACATAACGACTTACATTTCGACTTATTTCATTTCTGGGAACCATAAATAAGTAGGGAAAGACGGGTAGGAATGGACCGTGGGGAGGAGTGAATAATTGACCACGTAATTGTGAAATTCAAATCAAAATGTGTTCAAAATTTGACCAACATATAGCATATAAAATTCACGTTCATCCATTTACCATCCAGATCTTGTCGCAGATGCATATACTGCAGAATTTTGACAGTTTTGTTCGCAATTTTAGAACAAATACAATTTAATCGTTGATAAGATAATATTAACAAATCTTAAATGAAACACGAAACCGAAAAAAACACAGAAAATAGAAAGGATCGATGGCATCTGGGAATCGAACCCAGGACCTCTGTCTTACCAGGACGAATGCTCTACAAACTGAGCTAATAAGACCAGTTCACTTTACGTCATCTTCATCGGTATCATACCTCATCTTCAAGACTTGTCAATATTATCCCCCAATCGCAGATGCGGTTGATAAAATTATCTTCTACAATGATTAAATATTACAATGGCGTTTATAAGGTTCAATAATTTATTAAAATAAATCAAATAAAATTTGCTTACTTACTTACTTACTTATTATAAAGTATTTGAAACCTTACTGATTGGTTTTAAACAGCGGGAAATTATCCAAAAGTTAGTTATATGATATGTAGCACCTAGAAATGTGTGTTTGTGGCGAATATTATCCGTACATTTTTTTGAGAATTATCTAACTTATTTAGGGTCGTTGAGGAGGACTGAACCAATTTTGAAGGGGGAGTATTTTACCGTGGTTTCTTCCTATCCCACAGTAACTTTAATTCAAAATATCCATTTTAATATTTCTTTTTTCTTTACAGGGAACCAAAATGCTTCGAATACATAATAAAAAATAACAGAAAATGCAATAATAAAGACCGAAAATTGTAAAAGAAGCCGCGAATACATCTAGCGTTCCATATATTTTCAGTATAAAATACTAAATGTTTAATAAATTAATTTAAAAATGTACTTAGTATTCACCACATTATATATGAATAAAATATATATATATAATATTCACAATATTCCTGGCGATAAAAGCATCGCTTTCGAAACATGTAGATATCAATGTATATTTATAAAGTGGTTACTAAGCAAATTTTTAAATTCATTTATTAATAATGATGCAACAAAGTTGTGGCTTTGTTTCGAAATTTACATGTTTGGAAAGCGATGCTTTCATCGTCAGGAATACATGAATACGTTGAAAGCATCGCTTTCGAAACATGTAGATATCGATGTATATTATTATAAAGTGGTTGTTACTAAGCAATTTTTTAAATTCATTTATTAATAATGATGCAACAAAGTTGTGGCTTTGTTTCGAAATTTACATGTTTCGAAAGCGATGCTTTCATCATCAGGAATACATGAATACGTTGAAAGCATCGCTTTCGAAACATGTAGATATCGATGTATATTATTATAAAGTGGTGAATACTTAGTATTTTTTTTCAATCATTTATAAAGTAATTCTTATTAATTTGGTGTGATTCTAATTGAATGTACCAAAAACTTCATTTGGATAAAAATTATTACATAAACACGGAGGTCTTGTATATTTAAATAAATAACACCTCAGTGTTCTAACAATAGTTTTTTTTAACCGTACCTACGTAAGCAAAACAATTAATTCCGACACACTCGCTAACAAAGGCTAACATTTTTATATGTTCTAATAAATATACGCCAACAGTGAAATACTTGTGGGTAGCAGATTAATTTAATTAAACTAAACTCAATGAAAACGCTTAACTACCTTCAAAGCATATTTTTTCATATCTATAGGATTTCAATATTCAAATCAATGGACTCGATGTAGGTATGTACTTCAAATATAAAATTAATCTTTTAATCATTGAAAAAGATAATATTAACACATCCCAAATGAACCACGAAACCGAAACAACGACAGAAATTAAAAAGATTTCAGTCGCATCTGGGACTCGAACCCAGGACCTCTACCTATCCGGGGTAACCGCTTAACCAACTTAGCTAATGAGACCAGTTCAATTTACGCCACTTACACTGATATCATACTTCATGTTCAAGATTTGTTAATATTATCCTCCATTTTTATAAATCCCATATTATTGGCTGCTATCCTTATGATGATTGCAAAGTTTCATCCAGAACTCAATTGTAATCTGGATACAGTCTCGGATATACCTACCCGATTTTATTTTTATGAGACATCTATTGACTCATTTTACAAGTCTGGAAAGAAATATTCACTTTATTTTATCAATTTATTTATTTTCAATTTATTTTAAAATTTTGCAACCACCATAAGGATAGCAGACAATAATATGGGATTTATAAAAATGGGGGATTATATTAACAAATCTTGAACATGAAGTATGATATCAGTGTAAATGGCGTAAATTGAACTGGTCTCATTAGCTAAGTTGGTTAAGCGGTTACCCCGGATAGGTAGAGGTCCTGGGTTCGAGTCCCAGATGCGACTGAAATCTTTTTAATTTCTGTTGTTTTTTCGGTTTCGTGGTTCATTTGGGATGTGTTAATATTATCAACTTCAATGATTAAAATATTACAATGAGATTTACAAACTTCAATAAGTTATAAAAAATAAATTGAATAAAATTAATTCTTACTTCCAGATGATATTCTAGGAATTAATAGTATAAAAATTTAAAAAAGATTAATTAAATCTAGCAGTAGTTCTAAAAAGTCAAATGGCTATTTCTGAGCGAGCTTTTCTGTACAGCAAGTTTATTGGTTTTCCATTAACGAATCTAAAATAAAAAGCTTTGTTGACTATTTGCATTAAATGGATTCCTATAACGTTGTGGTTGAAGCAATTGAATCCAGACCTGAAAACTGAGTTTGGTTTCCATTAAAGTGAGTATGGAAATTTGGAATTCGGTTATTAGAAGTGGTAATTACTTTTTCAATTCGATAGTACATAACAGTATTTAATTTAATTGAATTTAGTATTTAATTAGTTATTTGTGGTTATTTGAGCGATCTAAAGTTAAAATATAGTGAGAAATTGAGCCTTAACTTGCAAACCAATTCCCATTACTGATAACTAGGTTTATTTAAGCCGATTCTAGATACGTTTCAGCTTTTGCTCAAATTGTGATCAGCTGACAAACAATATGATCGTTGCGATTTTTTGCTCATCAAAATTTGAACAAAGGCTGAATTAGACCTAGAATCAGGGTTAATCGGGGATCTTGAAAAGACAAAAAAAAATGATGCTGATTGGCCATTTGATAGCAGTGTTACATTTAAAAATCTGTGAAACACTTCAAATTTAGTATTTGAGTTTTATTAAGGTCATGGCAAGAACAATAAATTATCGGCAAGAAACAGGAATTTTAATACACGGTTTATTTACGAAACCTCTAAAGTAATTTACGTTGCAGGTGCATTAAATTGCGTTGATCAATAATTGTAAGAGTTCACACTATTCCAATAATGATTTATTGAATTATAAGCAGAATTCACACTGTTATAAAAATGATTTATTCAATAATTAGAAGAGTTCACACTGTTCCAGCAATGATTTATTCAATAATAGGAAGAGTGCACACCGTTCCAGCAATGATTTATTGCACAATAGGAAGAGTTTAAACTGTTATAAAAAGGCTTTATTCAATAATCGGAAGAATTCAAACTGTTCCAGCAATGATTTATTCAATAATAGGAAGAGTTCATTCTGTTCCAGTAATGATTTATTGAATAATAGGAAGAGTTCATTCTGTTCCAGTAATGATTTATTGAATAATAGGGAGAGTTCACAAAGTTATAAAAACGATTTATTCAGTAATTGGAAGAGTTCACACTGTTCCAGCAATGATTTATTCAATAATAGAAAGAGTTTACACCGTTCCAGCAATGATTTATTGCACAATAGGAAGAGTTCACACTGTTATAAAAAGGCTTTATTCAATAATCGGAAGAATTCAAACTGTTCCAGCAATGATTTATTCAATAATAGGAAGAGTTCATTCTGTTCCAGTAATGATTTATTGAATAATAGGGAGAGTTCACAAAGTTATAAAAACGATTTATTCAATAATTAGAAGAGTTCACACTGTTCCAACAATGATTTATTCAATAATAAGAAGAGTTCGAACTGTTACTGATTTATCCCTCAGCAAAAACACCCACTCATTAGGCTAGGTGTTTTCTATTGATTCACCTGGATTTTGTTTACGATTTTTCTCGGTTTAATTTGTGAAACCTAATTGTGTTTTACCGGCAAAAATAACAACGTTAATTTTATCGAAGGTAGCAAATGAATATTGGTAAAGGCTTGTTTTTTATAAGTTTCAATAACTTCTTTCAAATTTCACATCAATCAATACCGAAAACAGAATCTGTGTAATAATTCATACAACATATTTTATCATATTTGTATGAGGAAAAATAACATTTAGGTTCTAATAAAAAATTTCATGCTAGAACTAAATGATTCTATCAGAATTTGAACTAATGAACTGATTTTTTTTATGTGAATACGGAACAATATTCCAAACTGCTCCCAACTGTCCGGAGCCAGTGGAATTATGGCATCCTCATGTTAGGTTTATTTATTTAATATCAACGAAATAAATAAACAATATAAATAAACAATAATTGCATATCGCAGTTAATTACAAGTATAAGAATACAGCACGAATAAATTTAAAAGGTAACTATTAAATATGGCAATAGATCGTCCAATGACACCAGAGAATAAAAAATAAATATAAATATAATATAAAGAATAAAAGTTCATGAAGGATATAAAAATAAAAGATATGCGTACATATAAAACATATAGTAAACTTAAGTTAAATTAATATTGATTGAAAATATATGATAGTATAGCCTTCTTGTACTTACCTTCCGTGCAGTTAAATAGATCCGCGTATATATTACTAACTTCATGTAATCTAGGTACAAGCGAGTGTTTGTAATGCGTAGTCCTGGTGTTGTTAAATTTAAATAGGATTTTGGAACGAGTAGTTTTCGTAGGTAGATAAAATTGAATGAGGTTAAATAAATCAGGGCTGTCTACTATTTACAATTTTGACCACAAATTA
>JAHDVE020001785.1:0-41088 GCA_022606495.2 Halesus radiatus | reverse complement strand
GATAGATTCACTATGGAAACTATACTTGTTGGATGTGACGTCACTGGGCCGTCGAATGAGCTGTCTTGCTTGTTTGTTAAGTAAACCCATAATAATCGCTGAAGTTCCATTCGACAAATTATGAACAGTGTACAAGTATAAAATAATGGAATAATGATTTAGTTTTGTTGCAATGACATTCATGATTATTTTAAATAAATAAAATAAATAAATAAATGTTTATTCCGGTATGTGGGGAGGTTAGTGCAGTCCCACACATTCCATACAACAATATACATTCAATAGTTATAAAAAAATATACAAAATATATACATACATCACATCGTAAAAATAAATAAATAAAGAAAAATATTAATTTAACTACATAAGAGTAAGATAACTCCTTAAGGGTGCTGCGGCATTTATATTGTGAGGGGCCAATATATTTGTCCAGTATGCGTCGATGCTGGAGGCTGGACTGAGGCGGGCTTCCATGATGAGGATATTCCTGGAGCTGTTTATTCTTTCCCTCATTCCAGCCACCCTGGATCTTATAAGGGCTGCAAAACCGGAAACTCGCCCCTCCGTGAATATACTGGAAGCACTGCAGTATCTGGGGAGGCCAAACATTATGCGGAAGGCGTTATTGTACTGTACGCGAAGTCTTTCCATACTACTCTTTTTGTGGTTTGCCCAGAGTTCGCAGGTGTACAACGTTGCGCAGAAGGCAAGGAATAGAGTCCTTTTCACAGCGATACTACAAAGGCGAAATCTTCTACTGAGCATATTCGATTTTACGCTGAGAGCGCGTCTTTGCCTATCAATGTCTTCATCATCCATCAGAGTACTGGTGATTATGTGTCCTAGATATTTGGTTTCTTCAGTCACCTTCAGGATCACACCGTTCAGGGTAGCTGCAGGAATACGAGTCGGGCCTTGTCTATATCTTATGACCAACAGAGCTGTTTTATTGGGGTTATAAGACATGTTTGTTTCTTCAGCAAACTCTTCGCAGATCTTCAGGAGAATGCGCAGCCATTAGTACCATGTCGTCCGCATAACTGATGTTGTTCAAACACTGTCCTCCGATGTGGCAGCCTACCCTTGCATTGTTTAGCCTTTCAGTTAGTTCGTCCATGTAAAAGTTGAACAATATCGGGGACATGCATCCACCCTGTCTGACGCCGCTCTTTAGGAGGAAAGGTTCGGAAAGACCATCTTTCCACCTTACTAGGTTTTCCTGCTGTCTGTGCCACAAGTCAAGGATGTGTATCACCTCCGATGATATTCCTCTATCTCTGAGTTTAGCCCATAACAATGGGTGAGAAACCCTGTCGAAGGCCTTACTCAGGTCAAGGAAACATGCGTATGAGGTGGTTTTCTTATTTCTATAGTATTCTAGTGTTCTTTTCACAGTAAATATGGCTGCATCGGTAGAGGTCTGCTTTTTGAAACCCATTTGGTTGTCATTAGTTTCCATGCTGGGTCCGACTCGGTCCAGTAGTAAACGTTCGAATAATCTTGCGACGGCAGTAGCAATTGAGATCGGTCTATAGCTGTCCTGGGCGGTTGAGTCCGACGATTTAGATTTGAGAATGGGTGTTATTATAGTTCTTGTCATATTATTTGGTAAGTATCCATTCTTCAAAATATCATTAAATAGCCTCGCCAGCAGCTGTAAAATTGGTCCTCCTGCGTATTTAATGTGTTCAAAACTCAGTCCGTCATGGCCTGCTGACTTCCCAGTTTTCATGTATCTCATGGCGGTGTTAATCATGTCTACTGTGATTGAGATGGTGCTGTCTTCATTTGTGAAATGACTAGATGGTGATTCACTTGAGGAGATCGGGGAAGTCGGAGTAGTGGTTGAGAAATGTTCTGCGAAAATATTTGCGATTGATTTAGCGTTCGTTTCTCCATTTATGTTGCTTGGAATTTTACACCGTAGAATTTTGAAGTCTCTTTATTTTATTATGTTTCAAATTCTTTTTTAATAATAATATCTAAATGGAACAACTTACATTTTATTCATTTTGATGTTAAAAATGATTAATCTAAAACAGAATGTAGATATTTTTAAAACGTGGATCCTACACGTGTGCAGTCTTGGTAAGAAACAATCATTCAAAACAGAAAATTAGCTCGACTGTGGCTATATAGACTTTCTCCGTGGTTGAGTGGTTACGATCCTTGGCTACGCGAATCCAGAGGTCGCGCGTTAGAACCCCGGCGTGGGCAAGTAAATTGTATTTGATTGAATTGTGTTATCTCACAATTTATTCATTAAAAATAATATGTAGTATATTTGCGACACATTCCAGAATGGTAGAATCTTTCTATATCGCCCTGGTGAAAGACCACCATTCATAATCGTATCGTTGCGTTTTTTTACAGTAACTCCACTCCATACGATAAGTTCAAAATGTCAGAGAAAAGTGATTTAACTTCTAAAAATTATAATTAACTGGAATCGTAAAGTGACCAATAATATACCACACTTGTTAAATATGTGTGATGCACCTATATAATACTATGATAATCAAACCATAACTACCTTTTAAAATGGAATCTGATCCGCAGTTAAGCAAGATGTATTTAACCCTAGGGATAAGGACAAAGTCTTATCCTTAAAAGGAACCGGAATGGGGCCCCGGATCTGAATATCCAGATGTTTCCCAACCCCCTACCCTCCCAACTAATCTTATAATCTTGAGTGGTATCACAAAAAAACGCAATCCAAGTTTGATCATAAACATATTTAATCTCCCACATTTATTTTTATGTGGGAGATTAAATATCTTATAAAGTGGTGTTAATTACAAACCAAGTATTTTTTAATTAGACGTATTTTACTACCTCGTTGTGAAAGATATTCGAACTACATATTTGACGTAAAACGAAGGCGTCCGTTTGCTTGCAATAATCAAGGTATCAGAAACAGAACAGTAGTGTTGTAAATGTCAACCAGTACTGTCACAAGACACAAGGTGGAACCCCAACTTTTACACTGTCGAGGTTGCTTTATTTTTTCTCCGCGAGATCATAAAGGTTAACCTATATTATGTTGCCGACTGGTCAATAAACTTAAAATGTTGCCATCGACATGAAACACGCAAGATGAACCTCCTAATTTGTTTAAATTAAAGAAATCGCATTGAACAATTATTCATTTATTTGTAACAAAAACAACTTGCTCCAAAGTGGAAGTTACTCTCATTATCGTCCTGGTGAAAGACCTCCATTCAGAATTGAAACGTTGTTTGAAATGGCTTTTAGCCGTGTTTGGTGACCAGATCTGAATAGCCAGGTATTTCCCCACCTTCATCTTCCCCTTCTCCTTCCCCTCCCTAATACCTTCAGCCTCACAACATTCCCCAATTGGGGATGCCGTAGTCTAACTGGCTCCAGACGGTTGAAGCAGATGGGACTCTTGTGCGGTATTCATATAAAAAAAGCTTTTAATACAAATATGTATACAAAGGAAGCGTAACAAAAGGTAAGCCAAAAGTAACAGTGGTTAAGTACAGGTGTTTTATTTATGAAGCTAACAAGATAAAGACAAAATAAATTATAAATAAGGGGTAAAGGAAGAGGAAGATAGGATCGGGACAGGAGATGCTCTCGATACAGTTTATACTATAATTTGTGGTCATACGTATTACTTCGGTTCGATAAGTTAATTGGTTCGAAAGGGTATTGACGATATTGTGAAATTGTGCGTTATATTGCGCACAGATACAGGCAATTGTGGAATTTGTCCTAAGATTGGTCCTGCATGCGGGCAAATAAATCGGATTCTCGGATTGGTCTTGACGGTATACTCGTATGAAGGTTTATGAAGTTAATGAGCTCTGGCGAGTCCAGGCCATTTGTCATAATTTTAAATAACAAGATTTGATCAAATATTAAGCGTCGCGTTAGAAACGTGATGAAGTTATGGAATTTTAAGGATTCGGTATTATTTGCAAAGTGTAAATTAAATTTATAATTTAAATGCTTAAAGAATTTACGTTGAATGATTTCGATTCTTTCAATATGGGCTTGGTATAAAGGTGTCCATATCGGTGTGCAACATTCTAAGTAAGGGCGGATATACGCGGGGTAAAGGGAGTATAGAGTCTTTATGTTACGAAAAAGTTTTGAAATAAATTATAAAAGTTAACCACTGTATCATACTTTTGTCTTTAATCAATAAGTTGCCGAGGAATTGAGACAAGTGTGCGCTTCGGATAAATCTCGAAATGATGTTCAGAATCTTATTTTTTTTAATTCTATTTGGAAAACGAATTGTTACAGAAAACTTTGTCAATCCTAATATTATGTAGCAATAATTCAACAATCCTAATATTACGTCAATAAAATAATACTACTTTTCATTAATAAATAAAAAAATAAGAAATAACAACAACCACTCATATTAGAAACATTAGATCTCAGAGTCAAAAACACATCCAACAAGGAACCACAAACACAACATTTGGACAAAAAAGTTTCTCGTACTATGTCACTGAAATCTACGACAGAATCCCACTCTCATACAAAAATTACAACAATAATTAATTTAAAAATCAAATTAAACATTGGATGAGGTCTGAAATAGAAAATATATTAACACCACATGCAGACACCACTCAACTGCACTTGAAACACCTCACCTTGCGATTATTTATTTAGTCAGCAATCATATCAATTTATCTCTTATATGAAATTTAAAAATAAAATGTATGAAAAGTTACTTGCAATTTTATTTATCTTTTCTTAGGCGCACCTCTGTGGGCCCAATTCCACTTCTTTTTAAGAATAAGACAATATCCTTTTTAGGTTAAATATATTTTGCTTAACAGCAGTTCCGATTTGATGTCAATTACCAGTGGCGGCTGGTGACTTTTGAGTAAGTTACAGTGCTAAGATTGTAAAATACGACGTTATTGATGTTGGGGCACTGCCCTACCTACCATCTAAATCTCCATACAAAAAATTTTAATTTTGAAAATAACAATCATTTTCGGCTTCAACAACATCAATAACGTCGTATTTTTCAATCTTAGCACTCTACTATAGCTCACTCAAAAATCACGAGCCGCCACTGCCAATTACAATACACTTTTAAGGAAGTTTGTGCTTTAATTATCGCCGTATTATTAAAAAATACATATAGGCATCACTCATACGAGTACTTAACACGCGTAGCTGATTATAATTTAAATCTTTTTTTTTCGTCATTTCGTGGTTTTGAAATAGATACTTTGCAAACACCTTAATTTCGTTAATTCAGAACATTTAATAGCATTATACTATATATTCGACAAATAACCCATTAATAAGTTAATAATAATAATATTTTGATGATTTGTATTGCGCCGATTTTATTTAAAATCACCTCAAGGAAGCTGTACAAACGTTTTTTTTCCAATGCTCTTTCTAATCACTAACTATGGACAATCTATTATTACTGCTTATGGCTAACTAATTGCATTCACCGGTTCATCGATCTGTAATACCAAATTATATGTACAACGCATTTGATCCATGAAGGTGATGCCACGTTAAAATATACAGGTTATTCATTTTATGTACAGGATTATAATATTATACAGGACCATACTCACCTGGCAGGTCACTCGAGATGAACACCGTTTTTTAAAGAATTTTGTCTGTCATTATTAGCTGTCATCTCAGAGAACCCGAATTATTTAAGCCTACGTATAAGGACAATGTATTATCCTTAAAAAGAACCGGAATAGGGCCCGTGGTTACCCTCTGATGCCAACCTGGAAACATTACCTGCAGGTGGAGTATGGCAAAAATATGAATTTCCTGGCTATTCAGATCTCTTCCCTTATCCAAACTAACTCTGGAAGGACGATACCTATTGTTTGTGAAAAACTCGTATTAAATAAAAACCACTTTTTATCGGTCCATGTCAGAGTTTTAAACCATTCACCTCCATGTACAGAGCCAAGAAGCTTACCGCTCTGTCACCTAAGTTGTCCAGATCATTGACAGTATTCCTTGTCTAAATACAGGAACTGTTTAAATTACAGAGGTAAATAACATCATAAGTATGAGGGCGTTAACCAACGAGGTATATGCAAATGGAGTAAACATCGGTGTTAGGAAAATGCGAAACCATATGCGGCTAATTGGCATCATAGAGATACCACAGGCTTCAGTTGATTACACAAGCACTCGCGGAGTATGGATCTCCAATACTAAATGAAAATGCCATATGACTGAAGATGTATTAAAAAAAATCGGTGTAGCCTTTCTACCGTAATCAATATTCCTGAAAATTGACTATTTTAGTGTTAAAAGGGCTCAAGGAGCACTTGAAGTTGGTACGCTGGTAACGTAAATGCTCCTGTCCACGACCCCGCGACAAGCCTCGCTGCAACTCCGTTCGTTGAGCTCGTTCGCGGTCGGAAGGATTCGGGCGAAATCGACAGCCGCTTCACCCCTCTTCCAATTTCACGCGCGCGTACAATATTTTACACTGATTTTGCAAAGTACGTTAACTCTATTTGTATAACTCAATGGTTTTTAACGACTGTTTAACAACTGTCTTAAATTATTTTCAATATATTTCTTTAAATAAATATCTTTTGAAGAATATAAAATCATAGAACTTTATATCGCTATTAGTCATTAAATTCCAGCATGTAAACGGAAAAACCGCAATCTCGTCAAGTCTGAAGCAAAAGTTAACACATATTTATTGCTTGTCACCAGCGGCTTACGCTACCTCGAGAAGTAGGAATCTTTAACTACATCAGTTGCGATGTAATCACTTATTAAATAATTTATCCAAATTTTATATCCCAGATATATGTAATCTACGGATTTATATTAATTCCATAATCATCCGATGTAGCCATTGTGAATCTCCGGAAAATGTAATCATAAGAACTTTAAGAATTGATCTGTTTTTTTTACAAGACCCCATAATACCATACAGTACAATCTTCTTTATCTTCCACGTATTGGATTACTGGCATTATGCTGGGAAAGGGCAAAGTTGTACTAACTGACTAACCGTCACGCCGTTTCCCGCAGGGGTAGGCAGAGAGGACGGACCGCCAAACAACTCGATCTTGGCATACACTTTTTGCTTCATTCACATTCATACAACGTCTCATATATTCTCTTCTGACATGGCCCGACTCAAGCATTTGATTCACCTGATCGTGCCACGTCTTCCTTTGACGTCACCGGCTTCTACCATTCACATTCGCGTCATATATTCACCTTATACATCTTTCTTTGTTCATTCCATCCATCTAAGCGTCCGTTTCTTAATCTTGCTCATTACGCTTACATCAGCCTTGCATTCTTTACGAATCTCAACATTTTTCACACGATCATACATGGTTTTACCACACATTCGTCTCTGAGATCTCATTTCTACAGCATTCAGTCTACTTTCATCCTTCCTTTGTCAGTTCCATGCCTCGCTGCCATACATCAGTGTTGGTATCAGCACTCCATTGTGGACTATTAGCTTCGCTTCTTTGTACAACTTTTTGTTAGCGCCAACCGCGTTCAGTCGTCCGTTAATGGAGTTTCCTACATTCACCCTTCTTTCAATATCTCTATCGGTCTTTCCATCTCTCGTAAACATACTAAATACACAAATACACAACCTCATCGACCTGCTCCAAGTGTTCATCATTCACAACCATATTGCACACTGTTTTCGTACTCTCTCTTTCAAACACCATGACTTTAGACTTACTTACATTCATCATTAGCTCATTCTTCGTACATACAATTTTGTAATTTGTACTCATTTGAAAAAATCCCGCATTTAAAATTTCACGATAAAGCTAACATGTGTAGATTTGATGAGTATTTTAAATAATATTTCCCTATACTCTGAATATTAGACGAATCCCAGCAATTAAATATTTTGTATTACGTTTTCAGGTAGATAATTTGAATTGTTGATACTTCCAGAAATTAATAATATCATTATTAAATTTGATTTACATTCATTTAAAAAAAAACATGCTTTGAAGTTATATCTCGTTTTAGATGAAAAATATATTTGGGAGTGGTAAGATAATATTAATTCTGCGAGTAAAGTATAATTAGGAATGGATTGTTTGAACTGCTTTTCACACATTACGTGGAGAACGCTACAATAATTATTATCACATCTTATTCATTTCCCAACTAAGGGTTAGTTGATAGAAATTGCCACTAGGCAATAAATCCGCTCAATTAAAAAAATCTAAAAGTAATTTAACAGTCCCAACTGCTCCCAACCGACTGTGAGACCATGTTGTGAGGCAGAAGGTTTTGAGGAGGGAAAGGAGATGGGAAAGAAGGAAAGTGGGGAAATACCTGGCTATTCAGATCTAGTCACCAAACACGGCGAATGCCATTTAAAGCAACGTTTCGATTTTGAATGGTGGTCTTTCGCCTGGGCGATGCTGACAGCATCTACTATAATTCAATTGAAGACAGTAAATTTTTTGTTTTTCTTTTTAAAAAGAAAGACAAACATTCTCTGATTACGAATAACCTGACAATATTTGAAAATCTCCCGCTACCATCACAGTAAGCGGAAAATGTTACTTGTATCGTGACGGAGGACTTAGCCAGCCGATGAATTGAAATCACGATGCCTGGGTGGAACCCAGACGCGATACCAACTCGGCCACTAACTGAGTTCTGAGAAAGCTACGATTTAAAACATTATCATAGTCTGAATGCGGACCTAGTTCTTCTCTCCGAACAAGTCCCCTCGAGGGCAACAACAGTAAAGCCAATAAACTGTTCAACACTCTAATCAAAGGTTGAAATTCCATTTCGCAGTAATGAGCATAACAGAGAGATATTGTTTATCATAAATATTACCTTCTCTGTCCACATCCTGAAACAGGTATTTTTTCCGAACAAATTTATTGTCGATATTTAAGATAATTTGTCGGCTTGCGGATGCATCCGTCTCCGTTCAGAAGTTAATTATTGCTTTCGAGGTTAACTCCGCAAAGGATCGACTAAAACATGTGGAACGCGACTTTTAAATACTCTCATAGGATTTTACATACATTCCTGGTACGAATTTATTTGTGTAGATGGAAAGACGAACAAACGAACGAGCTTACGTTTTGATTACACTAGTAAGTACTGAGTAGGTAGGATGTTTGGAATAGTAACGCCCACGACGACTCGACTGGACGGATAAGTTTTCAGCGCATCTGTCATTTAACTGGTTATATAATGTCAGTTCTCTATCCCTGTGGCTCTGATTCCCTCTCTAATCTGAATAATATCCGTATGGTACAAATATAGTTTATAAGTGTATCTAATTCCTATTATTTCAGAAGCCATGGCACATTCCACCGCTTAGAAATAATATTGCCTGCTTTAGTCGTCTGCCTCAAATGTGTCGACTGTATAATAAGATAGAGTGGGCTAATGTAGACATTTTTGTCGATAATCTGTACAGTTTCAGAAAAAATGTCCCGCTATTACTTAAAAATATGTAACAATGATTGGGATAATTATATTATGTATATCTTTGTGTCTCTTTTTCTATTGTATTATTTATCATTGAGTGAATTTTTGTAATTTTATGTTTTGTGTATCCTTTGTCTGATTATTTGTAATTTATGTATATGAACTGAGTTTTTATAACTGGATTGTTCTCAAATAGGACAAAAATGTACATTACAAAGAATTTTTGACAGCCCTGCCATCCTCGCCACTATTAAATTAAATATACCGACGAGGAACAAAAGACAAACTGTAACATTTTTCTGCAATGCTTGTACAACCAACTATCAGTCTCATTCATTAACCAATAGGATGCATGATCTGGGCAACAAGTTAAGGGGTATTGTTGATATATTTGCTGACTCCGTTTATACAGTAATGCCTTATCTATACCAGCACTTTGTTGAATCCTACAATATGCAGTACTGTAGTTTGGATAATGTAGTGTTAATGATTTGTCTTATAATATTGTTTTTGCTTTAACTTTTGGTTTAAAATTAAATATGTAATTATAATTTTCGATAGCTCTTTATATTATGTTCTAAAATCCATGTAGAAGCCCAGATGGGCGTTTAATCAAATAAATAAATAATATTCATGTAAAGCCTGAACAAGGTTTGGTAGAGTCCGTGATGTTAGACTTATTAAATGATAACATTATTCGAAGTTTATTTCCGTTTAGACTAACCCAAAAATTTTCAAGACCCTGGCTTGAGTTAATAAGTCTCGACATTCTATTTAAGCGCCTTTGAGGTGATTTTCTCACGAAAACGTAAAAATAATCAATTTATTATTATTATTATTATTCTAGATAGTGGAGAATGCTACCCATAATTAGTAGAATGCTGATTGAGAAAAATTAGCATTCTACTACGTCTACGACAAGGAATGTTGAACTGGATGAATTGTAACAAAGAAGGTGAGTCAATAATACATTAATAATTTTTAAAAGGCATATGAGATCAATGATATGACATTCCTATTGCAGGGATATTACGACCAACGGATTCCACAAACCGATTTTTCACATTTCCGATTAAATTCGAACAATAGGTAAAAAAACGTCGGTTTCTTTTCATAAGATTTCCCAATAACAGTACGTGTGAGTAGTGACGTAACTTGTATGGGAGATACTAAAATACCCGAACATATCGGTTAGATTCGGCTAAACTCGAAATACTAAACGAGATGACGCAGGAACAAACTTGACGTATACTAATGTTTTATGGGTTTCGGGTATAGTTTTTTGTACCTGAACGTACGGGATACGGCTTGGTGCGTTCAGACGTATTAAGTATTACGTACGTTCGTATGAGTAGGGCGGTTTAAAGTCATAACTAGTAATCCTGCATAACCTTCTGATGACAAACTCCACAGTATCCTTGTAACAATATTTTAAATATATTTACATCGTTAGAAGGAATGAGCAAGCAATGACAAATAATGATTTATTAATGTATCACTTGCGAAAATGACATTCATAGATCCGGCAAGTCACTGGAGAGAGAGAGGCGAATAAATTGACTCGGGAGATATATGATCAGTTTCCGGTGTAAAAGTCATACATTTATTCATGGCTGTGTTTTTATTCCGGAATACATTCTGTATTCATTAATGGAAATTCGGTTCTCCGCGAATCATATTCATACAGTGGACGTTGTCGATTTGTATCTGCCTGAAAAATCATGGATCGTGATTTGATTCAGACTCCGTTACGCCTGCCCGGGAAATGTGATACATCGCACATCTGCATCTGTTGGAAAACGTGAATTCAATAGGTATGAAAAATAAGAATTAAAAATGTTTATGGCAGAACCAGGGGAGAATTTATCGATGTCCTCAGTTCCGTTCTGATTTCTGAGTTTGATCCTATATTGATTGATACATATATATATTTATTTATACAAGTACATATTTATCTTTACCTTTGTACTAACCCCGCCCGGTAAAATGTATGTAACCACTTACTAGATATAACATAGAGACATTCTTATCTATAATAACTGCATAAAATCATCACCTTCCTACATATCTCACTCACAAAACACAAGAGCTAAATCTCACAATCATTTTCATCTACCTAATATTAAATTCACATTTGCCAAGAAACACGAATCCTACCTCGCACCTCTCATATTCAACATCTTCCTAATAGAAACCTCTCACCATATAACGCAAAACAACCTAACATGGTTATATAAAAACTTCAACACGTGGCTAATAAACAAATAACGGAATTGGATCACCAAATTACTTGCAAACTCTCCTTAGTCTGATATTGTTATTCTAATTACTATTAATATATATATTTTTTAAATAAAACATTTTTACTCTACACTTTTAAATAATCTTTTATTATGCTTTTTTAATTTTTTATTTTATATATGTTTTACGTATTTTCTTATGTATTTTTAAGCATATTTCTTCATAGTCCTTTATTTGTGTATATATATATATATATTTATTTTTTTATTGTAACCCGTCTCAGAACAGATATCTTCTAATGAGACGGGTAAAGTACATGTAAATTTTACGCCAATAAACGCCCGGGTTGCCGGCAATGAAATGAAACGAAAATGATGTCATTGTTACCGATCCTTACAATAATTTTCATAAACCTTGTAATTTCTACACCACTCATTTTATACATGTACCTAGTGTTTTTTCATAAAATAAATAAATAAATAAAATCAAGTTAATTGTTTTAAATAAATCCACGAAAAAGCTTGAAAATAATCAAAGAAGCCTGGGGCGCTATTCCCGTTCTTTTTAAGGAAGATTCCTTAACTTTTTCCGTAGGGTTAAACCCTTCTTACTTAACTGCGGTTCCGATTCTCTCAGACGACAGTTGTCAGTTTAATTCAGCGAGCGACATTCATAAAAAATGTCAATATTTGCGATGTTTTAACATGAGAAAAACTCAATATTTGCGATGATTTAACAAAAGGAAAACTCAATATTACGTATTTTACCAATTACGTTATTATTTTCTTTAAACATAATTAGCTAGAAAACATTATAAAGATGTTGACATCTTTGACAATTTACGTCAAGCCCAAATTGTATGTCACTTTTAGAACTACAGACAAAAAAGGTCATTACCATCTAATGAGGTAGGTACATTTTTATAAAACGTGATTCTTCGTTAAAAACTTACTTATGGTATTTAAAAATAAAATAAAAATGTATTAAAATGAATTATAACATAATGTAATTGTTTTTAAAAGTTTTAGTTCGAAATCTTATGTCACTTGATATTTCATCAATTTGTGTTTTCAAATAATCTTTTGAGAATCTACTTAGGATATTTTTACTATGTCTCACCGGAATTCCGCAGTTAATCAAGAAGTCTTTAACCCTAAGGAAAAACGTGAGGAATCTTCCTTAAAAAGGACGGGAATAACGCCCCTGGTAATAGCTTCATTGTGTTGATGGATTACGAAAGTTTTGTAAACAGTTTATTTTGTGGGTGCCCAATTGGATGTAGTTATGCAGAAAGCATCCAACCCAGAGAAAAAATACTTAATACCAAAAGCATATTAGGGCATTTGGAAGTGAACAGTGGTGTTTATGTTTTTCTTTCTTTTTGTGACTTATTTAAGTACTTTATCATCTATCAAAGTACCTATTTATAAAAAAATAGTTATTTTACGTACATTTTATTGCTTTAAATGTTGAAACGCCAAATACATAGTACTAATTTGTTCTAAATGATATACTTAGTATAATAAAGGTTGGCGCTAACAAAAATATGTTCAAACAAGTGAAGCTACCAGTTCACAATGGAGTGCTGATACCAACCCTGGCAGTGAGGCATGGAACTGGCAGAGGAAGGATGAAAGCAGACTGAATGCCGTAGAAATTAGATCTCTGAGGTGAATGTGTCGTAAAGCAATGTACGATCGTGTGAAAAATCGTTAGATTCATAAAGAATGCAGGGCTGATGTAAGCGTAATGAGCAAAATTAAGAAAGGGACGCTTAGATGGAATGGATATGTAGAGCTCATGAACGACGAAATGAGTCTAAAGGGAATATTTGACGTAAATGTTGAATGGAAGAAGAAGGCGGGGACGACCGAGGAAGACATGGCACGATCAAGTGAAAAATACTTGAGTCGGGCCATGTCAGAAGTCGAAATAACAGAAGACAACGTATGAGACGATGTATGAATGTAAATGAAGCAAGAAGTGTATGCCAATATCGAGATGTTTAGCGATCCGTCCTATCTGCCTACCCCTGCGGAGAAACGGCTTGATGGTTAGTTAGTTGAGATATATAGTTCCCTCTCTCTAAAACACATGTCAGACCTTAAGAGAAAGGGAAATAGAACGGGTATTATGTGTATTTTTTTAAGTCAATTTAAATCCGATAACTGCGATGTGGACACTCTCGGTCTACTATCAGAATATTATGTAAATGTGATATATAGTTCACTCTCTCTAAAACACATGTCAGACCTTAAGAGAAAGGGAAATAGAACGGGTATTATGTGTATTTTTTTAAGTCAATTTAAATCCGATAACTGCGATGTGGACACTCTCGGTCTACTATCAGAATATTATGTAAATGTGATATATAGTTCCCTCTCTCTAAAACACATGTCAGACCTTAAGAGAAAGGGAAATAGAACGGGTATTATGTGTATTTTTTTAAGTCAATTTAAATCCGATAACTGCGATGTGGACACTCTCGGTCTACTATCAGAATATTATGTAAATGTGATATATAGTTCCCTCTCTCTAAAACACATGTCAGACCTTAAGAGAAAGGGAAATAGAAGGGGAAATAGAACGGGTATTATGAGGACTGTCATTTGGTTCCCGATACGGAACAACTAGAAGCAAAGGGTTTATAATATTGGATTAACATAAATCTATTGCATTTAGTTTGGATGTTTTTATCAAATCGACTGTAAGTGGGGAAAAATGTTTAAATAATAACTTTATGGGAAACGACCCAAACGAATATTTTGAAACCTGGTTGGCGACGGTTATTAATTCAATAAAAGTGGTGTTTTACAAATTGTGTTTTTCATTTAATATATAATGCCACACCCCAAAGTGTTTGCTTCCTTCGAAAAAAAAAAAAAAATATTTTACCATTCGTAAAATTAATTTTAAATAATGCTTTTTATGAGAGGGTGAATTTTTTTACCTTAAGTGATATTAATATTCTTATAAATTTATTTTTCTCTTTTTTTAAAGACAATATACAATATAACAATGTTACATTCCCATGAGTTTTCAATTCAACTCATTTTGGGACTGTTAATTTTTGCAGAATAAGTTTAACAAAGTTGTCTAAGGAAATTTGTAAATCAAAATGTAAAAACAAATAAATATATATATTCTCTCTGACAGACTTAAAAGTAATATTCTCCTAAAAATTGTAGCTTTAAGGATTTTACCTATTTACGATAGATATAAAAATCTCATCTTTCTCTGTAGGAAAACGTGAAAAAGTCAATTTTGGCAAATTGCGGGTTGGACTCTTTGTGCGTAGCTACGTCCAATTGGTATAACGAGTAAGGGCCTCCTTGTGGTTAGTGTCGCCCTTGGGAATAACGTGGTATTTGAAGATGCGTGATTAGAATATCGTGAAGAGACAAACGGTTAAAGAATGGAAGAATGGTGGTTGCAACAAAACAATGAAAAATGCATGAATTTGCTGCAAATTATCCGCGAAGGACATCGCAATCATTATTTGCGCAAGCTGAGGCAGTGTGCTGGTAGACGTTCATTGTTTATCCCGGAGTGATTCCAGAAATACCATATACTAGCTTTTTTATAACAAATCAAACCAAAATAACGGGGAAAATTAGAGCATTTTTTCATTATTTTATTTTATTTATTACAAATATACATATTGTTTGCGGTCTGAAGTTAATGGGGGTTGATCTCATCACCAGGCAGTGATCGGACGATCATATGCTCGTATAGATAATATATGCCTACCTGCTTTTATGAATAAAATTCTGACGGGGACTTGTTCTGTATGTACATTTTGAATATAACATGTGTATCAATCTAAGAATGGAATTGGCACAGCATAAAAAGAATGCATGTATTTTTGGATAGGTTTAAGAATATTTCACCATTAGTTTAAATGTTTATTTCATACGATCTGTATTCGTGTGTTTGAAATAAAATGTTGTTTTTTATTGAGATACGAATCTATACGAGAATTGCTTGCTTCGTCCAGACAGTCCACACAACGTACAACACACATTCACAACTAGCAAAATAAAATTGTTAAACTACTGTTGATACTTGTTCGCCCTTTTCTAGCGCATGCGTCGCACGCCTCTCGGAATCAAGACGAGCCAAATGAAACGTTATATACTGGATTCCTGAGTTTATTTGGAGTTCAAATCTAGATGCGATTTTGATATCCGGTGACTTTATTTTTTTTCTCCTAAAACCATAAAAAATCAGTAGGAATTGGATAGTTACGTTCGGGGAGGGTGGGTGGGCGGTCACTCGGCTGAGAGACCAGTGACGACATGTGAAAGTTTGTTTGAATTTTATAAAAGCAAAAAAAAATTCACCGGGGACCAAAATTCCATCTACCTAATATTTCAAATAAGCTCGGGAATGACTGGTTAAAGTTTGTTTGTGGTTTATCCTCATACATCCTGTATGCAAATGTGCCAAATACAGCCTTCGCACCATTCACATTACGCGTAATAATACAGACACAATATTATTGACATTTAAAAGTTTACTAAGCATATTTAAGAAAAAATATCATTTATTCTCAAAAAGACTCGGGAGAAATATATAAAACGCAGTGTCGATAGAATGCATAGTGTTTTTATGTCAAGTTCCGAAGAAAACACTCGCATAGCTAAATGACCTCTTCAGGGGAGATGAGGCTAATGGCGCTCAAAGGGTAGTGACTCACCTCTCTCCAGCTGTACGCGCGAACCTTTATTACAAGTACGAGTATACTGTCATATTGTCGACCATTTAGAAAATCGTTAGAAACATAAGTAACCGGTGGCTGATGCTTATCGTCAAAGTTATCAATAAAAAATACGATGAAATAAGTAGACAAGTAGTTGCTTCTACTCCAAACCATAAAACTTCATCTAATCTTCGAAATAATCTAATCTTCACGTACAATTACAAATTTATACTTAATAAATACTCCATTTTTTATTGGAATTACGCATTGAAGCTTATAAACCCCATTGTAATATTATATTCTTTTAATCACTGAAGATAATATTGAAGAATATCAAATTCTGGTAGAATCTTGCCCTCAAGATAGAAAAATAGCAGCCAAAAATATATGGGAATCAATTAAAGATGATATTAACAGTTCATAAATTAAAGTATGATATCGATAACAATTACGGAGAGCAATAAGGTGGCATTAGCTCATTTAATTAGAGCGCAGGTCCCGGATATACCGCGAGAGGTCCTGGGTTCGAGTCCCAGGTGCGACATATTTTTTATTTGTAATTTTTTAACATTGTCTGCAATGAATAAAAAAACTTATAAATACTTCGATTTTTAGCGTTATTACACTTTGCTACCATTACGATGCTACCTGCGGAATGGCGTTTAAACCAACTTTCTGTATTTTTTTTAAATATCAGTAACCAATTAGATGGTTAAAATAATGTTTTTTTGTGTTTCGGGCTGCACCCCTGAGTTTCGTCGTCGGCTCATAAAGCTGAGTGATACGTAACTGAATCTTATCAATATTACTCAATAATATTATTATTTTTTAGTATTCAATTTTAGAAAGCATTTTTTCCTCCTGGAACCAAACAGTACCTATCAAACATATACATAATTGTTTACTCTATAATGTTTGTTTTTCTCATCTCTTCATAAGTACTGAACTATTATACTATACTCATCTGGTATACGTAAACGATTACTCCATACTTTTTTCTTACCTCTTTGAACTTAACTATTTTTTTATATTAATCATTATACTATACTCAAATTATCTCGTATACACAATTTTTTTTTCTGTACTGTTCTTAACACCTCTTTATACTTAATTATTATACTTTTTTTCTAGATATATTATATTGCCATACTATGTCAATACTATTTTTTTCCCCTTCTATTTTTGTATAATGGCACTTAATATGAACTAAACTTGTCAATTTGACTGTCCTAAAACGGGATTAGTTCCTAGTTGGCAGTGAAAGCTTTTTTACACATTGTTATTAAATAATATGTGTTTCAAATAAATAAACATTATTTTAATTATTATTGTTAGTAATTATTATAGTCAAATGTTTAAATATTTTTAATAAGTACAAAGGGGCCCGTCATCCCTTAGATGAGCGCCCTCTCCCCTAGGGGTGTGAAGCCCCTAACTAAATAGACATTGGTAGCAGAAATATAGGATCCATAGGCTTTGGGTGCAGAGATCATGACCTCAAATCCCAGAGAATTGACAAGCATTCACAATCATTGAAGCTATGAATAGCCAGGTACTTCTGAACCTTCATCCCCTCTCCCCACAACAACTTGTGGAACTTCCATTTAGAGCTTGGGTTCACAAAGTGGTCTGTACAGAAAGGGGGTCCACTCGATGTAAATGGCGGTCCACGGATCAGAATTTATTTATACTGGACGCATAGTAAAGCACCGTAGTAAGTTTCGCTCGACAAACCTACTGCGCACTGAAAGCAAATCGCGTCCACGCAGGCACGTTCGAGTGCAAGTTTTTACAAATTTTCGTACCAGCAGCAATGCATCGCGTAGTGAAATGACAAAACACCCGTACAAGAAATTTATTCAATGCCAAATTAAAAAGACACCTTTTAATGATTGATCTCTCGGCAGCTGAAAGCATGATGCACGTCATCGAGTAGATTTGATTTAGTTTATTCGTAAATTTATTCAAAATGATTTATTCCTACATTATTTAACTTTTTCTGTATTGTTTTTGTATTGGACTCTGTAATGAGTATATAAATTTTTTGTATTTTTAATACCACTCGTTCAGTATTGTACCAACATTTTGGATAGGCAGACTCGGGGGGGGGGGGTTCGACGACGAAAAAGTTAATATATATCTAATTATTCTAGCACCATAATACCATTTGATGTCTATTATTGTAACAGTTTACTATATTTTAAAAATAAAATAAATATATACTAGTATTAAATTTTTAAAAAGAACTTATATTTACAAAGGGGTACAACATTTTAATACTCTTCCAAAAAATAAAATAAAATAAATAAAAAATAAAATTTAAAGTGTAAACGATATTTATAACTATTAGTATTACCTAACTTCTAGTACGAAATATTCATCCTATTATTACTGTTGTTAACATGTTTCTACTACACCAAATTCAAAAGCTAGTTCTCTTCATTGGCGTAGTAACTTTGAAAATAATAAATACTTATGATGTAAAAAATATTATATAATATAAATGAGAAAATGAAAAAATAAGTATTAAAAAAAATATATTTCACTGGGTTCTATTCTCTGTTAGCTTAGTCCTCCATCATTGCGCAAGCTAAATTTTCCACATAATGATGGTAATAGGAGAAATTCAAATAATTTCAGGTTTTTCGTTACCGGGAAGTGTTCTAAATATATTAGTGTTATCCCATCTAAACTCTAAATATTTTAATTAGTACTTTTATTCGGTCTCCTTGATTGTATAGCTCCTTGATATCTGCTGTATTTACGCTATTTTGCTCTTTCTTACATTGTCTATTGAACAAATTTGATAGTCTCCTTGATGGTTGTATTTCTCCTGGATAGCTTCGGGTATCTTTCAAATGAATTAAGTGTTATTATTATTAAGTCTATCCTCACTGCAACAAAACTGTCCTACTGTTTTTTTTATTTATTTCTCAATTTGTTTAACACTTGCTGATATTTTGATAATATTATTAATGTACATATTATGTAATTGGAGTCGAGTATCTCTGTAACAAAACTGTTTAGCTGTTTTATTTATTTTTAATACTATTTCCAACTTGTGTTGTGTATTCACAACATATCGTTCTAATTTTGATATTATATTATTATTATTTATTGATGTAATATATAATATTGTCTAACTAAACTCCCGCTGACAAGATACTTGCAGTGGCTTAGCGGGTACAAGTTCCCTTTGTATGTAATTAATATTGTACAATAAAAAAATTGTGTTTTTTTTAAATATATCGCTATGAACTGTCGGTTTGCCAGACATGCATATGTAATCTTCCTACGCTATAGCTATAGCTGTGTTATAATATGTTAATTTATTACCGCGGTGGAGGCTGCACGACACTGGGAAATAGCGCGGATTTTGATAAAGTTGCCACATTTAACTTCGAAATGTTTATTTTATCTGATGAGAACAGAGTGATCTTTAGTTCATCCGTAAATTACTGAGGTGTCCAAATAAAGACCTTTGAAAAAGTGTGTATCAAATTAACTAAAACTGCTGTGTATTTATTAATCCATGTTGCTTCTAGTGTGGTCTATGCGTAACATGGTATGTTTACTACACAAACCTGTTATTTATAAATAATCAGCTGATGTGTACCCGGCCTTGCTCGGGTTTTTTTTTTTTATGAAGTTACGATGTTGTGAATTCTTGCTTGTCGTTTGGGTTCATTTGTTCCATACATGAAATGACAGCGAAAGTAATGCCTTGTGACGACTATTACTATTTCTAAATAAAGAAACAAAGAAACATTCATTCGAAAATTTTATTCGATTTCATACATTTATTTTTTCAAAATATATCTAAACAATAAAGGTTTTAAGTAGGTACCTACTTGTGCTTTCCATTTTGAAAATATTCTACACAAACAAACCTCCTTCTTTTGAATATGTAATCTGTGGCTAACCAGAGTCGTATATTTGATGGGTTAACACTTTTCATACTAATTTTAAAACGTTATAGCAGCAGTGACATATATATATATAGATATGATTTCATTCAAACTACCTCTAAACCTTCCCGGCACTAATAAAAATAAACTGCTATTTTCAGCGCAATCGGTTGAAGATTTTTTGAGAAAATCGAGGACAGAGAGACAAACATTCATTTTTATGTATAGAGATTGATAATGTATCTTCTTTTACAGATAATGAGAAAAATCCTATAAATATCTTGAATTTATATTATGCGCGAGCTAGACTAGAGTTGTAAGGTTCTGGAGCCAGGTAGAACTAGGCCACCCCTCAATATTGAGACGCGGAAGGAATGGAAGGAAAGGGAATTTTTTCAGGCTATTCCTAGAATTTCATTTAATTTAGCTTTATTTTACATATTGCATGATTTCTATGTTGTATGAACCAGTAAATTTTCCGTAAAAAATATGAATAATGTAAATGAAAAAACAAAAACATATTCAGAAAAAATAATCTCTATTCGTCGGAATTCTAAGAAACGCTATTTAAAACAATAAAATATATATACTCGTATAGAGGTAAAGTAATATATATCAAACTGTACAAATCGCAAGTGCGCCTCACTGTAGAATTTGGCAGCCACCTCTGGTCGGGAGTCCCAAAATATCTGAATAAAACCCTTGACTCTGTGCAGAAACGGGCGGTCCGTTTGATAGATTCCTATCTTAACAAACGGTTTGCAATCTTTGGAGCACAGACGTCAGGTGGGAATGCTGTCCTTGTTCTACCGGTATTTTAATGGAAGATGCTCCGAGGAACTAGCGCCATTGATCCCTTCGGCACCGATGCATAGTCGGGAAACACGCCAAACGCGCGCCCAACAACTTCTACGATTCGTTCTTGTGTTCAACAGCTCGGCTGTAGAATGATCTGCCGGCCACTGTGTTTCCTCCATCCTATAACATGGGTCTCTTCAAGACCTTCACTCCTTCCTATCCTCTAAAAGACCCTCCACATAGCATCCCCAAAGATGATATAGGCCCTGAGGGAAATTATTTCCCTCAGGGTCTACTGTGTGGAGTTATTGTAAAAAAAAAAACTACTCGACCAGAGTCGACAGAATTCAAAGCTAAACTTAAAACTCATCTTTTCAGACAATCATATCCATAAATGGAAGAAATGCGCACGTAATTTACTTAGCTAGCCTAACCGGTTAGTGCTTACCTAAAGTCACTTATAGAATAAATAAAAAAAAACCATGCACCGGTGCGCAAATGCGTCCACGGCCTACAGCACTGTAATTAACTAAATGTTAATATCTATTAAAAACATCTTAAGCTTTTTAAGGTCATTTTATAAATATTCTCCAGTCCTAAAAACGATAAATATTTCAAATAAGTACCAACTCTTCTTGTGCCACCAATCTTTTAAATGTAACATCACTATTGATGTTGAATTTATTACAAGTTTCGTGGCTTTGATTGGTGATTCTATATAAGAGGTTAAGATGGCAACTGCAAAAATCATATCTTCACAACTTAATGTAATATTTAAATTTGATTTACATGAATTTTTTTTATTAAAAAAACAATTAACTTGAATTCTACGAATTAACCGCAAAACAATTAATATATCCTCTTAAGCTAAATTTTCTAATAAAACTGAAACTGTTCATCTGAAGCGACCTGCCAGCTGCCAGCTGCAGGTAAGTATGTTTTTCTGTATTTGTTTGTACATAATTAGATAGAGAATAGGAAGTAATATGTGTACAGCGCCTTTGAGGTGATTTTTTTTACAAAAACAAAGCTATACAAATCATCCAATTATTATTATTATTATTACATTAAAAAAGTATTTTTATTGTAATATACTTGTAGATCTATATAGAACACAGCCGGGATAAGGAGTTCGAAATGTATGAACCTTCTTATTTAATTATTGTACAAAATTAACCGAATTCAAAAAAAGTATTAAGATATGGATTATGGACATGGGAAGGAAGAATATAGATATGATATTGCAACCAAACAGGGTTTAACGGTCACGGCATGTTTTCTAATATTTTTTTAGAATTCTTATTAATCTTATTGCATTATCATGTTCCTCTAGTAATATTTAAATATAATTACGAAATCTTATTTAATTTTTTTTATCAAACTTAAAATATGCTTGACCAAATTCATATTCTTTATATAAAACCATGTACAATGTGACCTTAGAACGGGGTACCCCAGTAAGGTTACATTTTTATGCGATTTTTTTGTCAAACTTTAAGAAATAAATAAATCAGAATTTTTTCTAGTATATACAAATAGGTAAATAGGTAAATTGGCCTCATGATAAATGGAAAATATCAACACATCTCAAAAGATGTTATTGTATTCTGTGCATGTTCTTCTGAAAAACGGTATTAGGTTTTCGAGTGTGGGATGTGGAATAGTTGGTTTGAGCGTGTGTTTCGTACTGCACAGTGAAAATGAATGTTTCCTGAAGGTAGAAATTGTTATTTATCAGAGTTGTTGATGATTTTGATGGGAATTCTTGGTCGGATATATTTCTTCTAACTTGTACTGTTAATTAACGTATGGAGTACTAATGAGTCGGTCTTGTTATTCGTGTGTTCGTTGAACCTAAAATATAATTATTTTAGAACCTTGAATATTTTGTAATTGCGAATTCTAAATCCCTTAATCCTACTTCTAATATTGAAACGTATAGTATTTTAATTGCATGCGGTGGTCTGGATGTTCAGTCCCCCTTACGATGAATCCTAGAAGCTTGTAGGCCCGGTCACAGATGCAATTTATGAATAATCGTGTGTCCATTATTATTACAAAATCTTTTACTTCATATACATCTTTTCACATATGATTTACCATTGTGATCGGTAGTCTTTTACAGGGTCGATTCTGAAACATTTAAACTAACCGAGACGCCACTCCACCTCAGAAGTAAGGCAGAGGATGCGGTACGCAACACAACTCTATCTTGGCATACCCTTCATACCCTTCATGTTTCATCCATTATTTTCTGTTATACCATCTCTTGATATGACCAGACTTGAGTATTTGATAACATTGATGACAAATGTTACAGGTGTATCACCGACTTCTTCCATTCACTTGCCCGTATTCTGACAGTGCGTTCATCTACGATTGCGCATGCCAAAGCGATTTTAGCATCTCTTTCCTTACCTTTAGTATTTTTAATTCCACTTCCAAACGCCTTGCGTTATTCTCGAATATCCTCGTTCGTAATAAACTAATAAGTAGATAATAAACAAGTAATAAGACTTGGTTTTATCGCATGCAGGTACATAAAGAAAACATTATTTATAACGATAAAGAAATGCGCTTTTATAAAAATGTTTTATATGCCATTGAAAAAGTCAAATAAATTTATTTTCAAATATGTCGATTTACTCTATACGTGGTGTTTACAGTTGTAGAAAAACCAATGAATAAGAAAACATTTCAAACTGAAATTAAAAAAATGGTTTGAGCTTTAATAAAAAAGAAAATATTCGCTATTTTTTTAAATAATGAAACAATAGATATCTGATATACAACAAAGCATTATATTACTTAGGAATTATTATTAGGGGGAGGTACATAAAAGTGGACTACCCTCCTATGCAAGAATGGCTTGGGGAGGGGTCGGTATCCTATCTCTTCATATATGTATTTGAGTCCAACCAAGATTTTTGTTTCCAATTCAACAGAACTGTAGATTATATGGTTAATTAAAAAATATTTTAAAATTCTTTCTTCGCCTTAAAACGGGTCACTCGTCGACCGTGTTACAAGTAAGTAATACAAAATCTTAAATCTCTATATATAAAAATGGATGTTTGTCTGTCTGTCCTCGATTTTCTAGAAAATTACTAGACCAGTTTCGCTGAAAATAGTAGAATTTGTTCATATATGTCAGGAAGGTTTAGAGAGTTTGAATGAAATCCAATATATAAAACTGTTGCTATAACGTTTTAAAATTAGTATGAAAGGTGTTTGCCCATAGATTTACCACTATGTACGAGTACTATAAATATGACATTTTGTAGTTCCAATATAATAAATATCTACAATTAAATACCAAGGTGTCTCTGTGCTTTTTATAGACTATATTATTAATTTTGTCCAAAGAGAATTTTTACAAATAGGCAAGTGCGTATCCGTTATCATTATAAAAATACATTACTGATAAATGAAATAAAAAATACTTTGTAATCACCACTTTATTAATACATACTTATCAACATGTTTCGAAAGCGATGCTTTCCTCATCAGGAAATACTGAATACTAAAAAGTAATTTTAGTAATAGTAAAAAGTATATAGACAAATGATAAAAATAGAACACAAAAATATACGAATAGACAAATTATGAACATAAACAAAAATTGTTTAAGTAATTTTTTTTTTTACAGTAACTCCACACAGGAGACCAAGGAGGAAATAATTTCCCTCAAGGCCTATATCATCTTTGGGGATGCTGTGTGGAGGATCTTTTAGAGGATAAGAAGGAGTGAACTTGGGTCTTGAAGAGACCCATGTTATAGGATGGAGGAAACACAGAGGCCGGCAGATCATTCTACAGCCGAGCTGTTGAACACAAGAACGAGTCGTAGAAGCGACCCGTTCTCATGTGACAAATGTCAACCGTGTGCAAATGTTGGGCGCGCGTTTGGCGTGTTTCCCGACTATACACCGGTAGAACAAGGACAGCATTCCCACCCGACGTCTGTGCTCCAAAGATTACAACCCATTTGTTAAGATAGGCGAATCTATCAAACGGACCGCCCGTTTCTGCACAGAGTCAAGGTTTTTTTTCAGATTTTTGGGACTCCCGACCAGAGGTGGCTGCCAAATTCTACAATGGGGCGCACTAGATAAGTAATTAATAAAAAATGTAAATAAAAAATTATTATAAAACATTGAATAACAAATTCATATCGTTAATTAAAAAAGAAATTATTATTAGTATTAATATGAAAATAAATTCAATATATGGGTATTTTATTTTAATATTTGATTATTATTTAAATTTAATTCACTATT
Organism: Halesus radiatus; assembly: GCA_022606495.2. Classification (NCBI taxonomy): domain Eukaryota; kingdom Metazoa; phylum Arthropoda; class Insecta; order Trichoptera; family Limnephilidae; genus Halesus; species Halesus radiatus. The sequence goes on along the minus strand of JAHDVE020001785.1, from coordinate 15,715 downwards.
AACACTATTTCTAATCACAAATTTGTCTAATTGTAAACCGGTTGTATTATTTGTATGTAAAAATTTTAAACCTTTATTTATATCAAAAGAATGATTAGTTTCCAAAATATGGTTGCAAATTCATTATTATTATTTAAACGCCTTAGGTGTTCCTTATTGTACATTATTGAAGCGACATTAATTATCGTTGACAGTTAAAATTATTTCTTTCTATGTTTGGACCACCCTGAATAATTTATAGTAGAAATACATAAAAAGGATTATGAATCGAAATCAATTTAAGAAATGGCAGGTTTTTGGCATCGGTTTCGATTAGTTTGATGTGGTTTTAACGCACAAAGTTTCCGCCGTTTTGGCGTTAAACTTGTCTCCACCATTATGTGGTGATCTGACATTGCACACAATTATTGTTTGGTACTTTCTCTTTGAAAACTTGTTTTTATTCAACTCCACTGCGGTAGGTTATAAAATGTTCATATTAACATAACTACAAAAACATAAACAAAAGTTTGTACACTCTGTTAGCGATGGTCATAACCGAGATGATTGAATACATCGATACAGTTTTAATGGATTTAAACGAGTTATATTACTAGAGATCTGAAAATTGTGATAATGCGAATTTTTATGCTAAATTCGTTATTTTTACGCGAAAAACACTGCACATATTTTTAATATTTTTCACGTGATATTCCGTTATTTTAAAACAAGAAAGTAAATACAGTGCATTCTAAATATGTATTTGTCTATGGTTTTGACAAGTTTTAAAAGCCATAAAATGGAACACAGCTAACTTCGTGTCGAAAACACCATGTACTAATATCCTTTTTTTCATTTAAAATTAAATTTAAAAAAAAATAACAACAACAAAAATGCACCAAGGAATATTACACTACTTTTGTTGCAAAATACAATAATTTTTACTGAAAAATTCCCCATTTTCCCAAAAAATAATAAAAAAATTTCAAGCCCCTATTATTATTACTCTCAGAACTTTTTTATATTTCTTCGGCATTAATTAATTATTACACTCACCTAATAATGTCGAATTATTTCTTTACTTGTTTCATTTAAGTTAGTTTTAAGAACGCTAGAGAATGTCACGGGTGTGTCGAAATCGGTAACAAATAAATATAATTAAGTAACAAATGTACCTAGTGGATAAAACTCTTCAAAACAAAATTACTTTTACATCATACGTCACAGAATAATCAGGTAAACTCATTCGAATCAAACACAGTAATAATAATCGAATTGATCGAATAACAACTCGAGAATCGGGAATGAAATAAAAGATGTTTCCTTACCGTTTGGATGCACATTTCACAAATTAAAAGAAAATGTATATGTCAAATTGTTTAACTATTTTATTAACATATTTTTATTTACGTTCTTTCCTACGTAATATTGTAAGAATATTTTGGAAATTATCCTTTTCTGTTAAAAAAAATATATATAAATAAATAATAAAAAAACAGTGTCAAAAAAATTGTGTCACTATTTCTAAACAATCACTATAAATTTTAATTTATTTTATTAAACTTATGGGATGAAAAAATCAATCGCCTCAACATACCGCAAATCCTAGCGCCGTCATTTTGTTTTATATTTGCGCCAAATTAAAAGAAATAATGATCGATTAGTCGCGCCGGTGGGTGTGGGTACTGGGTACTGGGTACTGGGTACTGGGTAAGTAGCGCGCTGCAGAATGCCTCTTGCTGACTAAACCCGTGTTGTTACTGAAGGCAGGAGAAACCACTCTGGCCCGACACCGCGACAACCGAGCCGGAGAGAGGGGCCTTCTTATTGTGTTATTGTTCTTATCTATTTTTCTTTCGGCATATTCGATTTCGCACCGTTCCTTTTTGAAACAGGTCGCTTGGCGGGTCTTTATGTCACTCTAGAGCAGTGGCGGTTTTCTCTAAATGCAGTGAGCTCCCATTCAAATGTGAGAGAATAAGATAAACTTGCATTATAAACAACGCGCTGTTCAAATTCAACGGAATTTTTTATTTTTTTAATAAATTTCTATGTTATTTTGAAATTATAAGGTAAGGTATAAATATAAAAAATGCATATATATTACAGAATTTTCTACGTAGTCCTCCTCACTAGGAGATCCTGTGCTGAGGCGAACTAGGTTTTGAATAAGGGGGTTTCAGCGATTTCTATATTTCAACTTCAAGGTTTGGGTAGGGTACTTGCAGTAACTTGTATGATGTTTTTTTTTTAAATAGTAGTCAGTTCTTCTTCTGGTAATTCCTTAAGCCAAGTTTTGCTGGACTTAATGCAATTAGTGATTGAATCACTTTTTTTGATATTAAGTAGGAGTTTGTTATATAATTTTACAGCTAAAAATTCAGAGCTTCTTTGCCCAAAAGTAGTATTACACTTAGGTACATTTAGCTTATTTAGTTGCTTTGCTCTGGTATTATGATGATACATTTTTTGAGTTGTATTTGGTGGTTTTATGCAATTTAATGCAGCTGAGCCCCATCCCAGTATTCCATATTCCGAAAGTGGCATAAAGCATAATATACTCTCATTACAAGCATAAGATCCTCGGTTGATAAGATATTTCGTAATTTTTTGAAGAAGTGGATGAGTTTCGATAACTTTTAAAAATTTCGTTAATGTTATCCCAGCGGAGTTTATCGTCAATTAAGAAATTGATGATCCCAAGATATTTAATATTTTTAGCTTTGGTCATATGCGGGCAAGTGCAATGAGGTAAATTATTCTGACATTCGTGTAATTTGAGTGTGTGCTCGGTATAAATACTGCAGTCGTACAACAACCCGATATTCCCTCGGTGCTGTGCTGTATGGATTCAGCACATATGGGCTCACAATACCAAGCAAATATAAAAAAAAAAAAAACAAAATATCACAATCCCCTTACGGGGAAATTAACTAACCTAGGCTGAATCCTGTTGAATGTTGTGCCCAGCACTAATGGCCTTTCCACACGACTGGGTTTCTCGATACTACATGACTAAAGCCATGATGATAGTAGGCTTGACTTTGGGAAAGAAAATGAGAAGAATGGGCCTAACGAAGGAATGTTTAAAGATACGTGGCCTCGGAAGTTTGATGAGTGTCAACCAGATAGCCCCCTATCGGTCACTTTTCCGGCCGGCTGAAATTTTCACAATAAGGATGCAAGTTAAATATTATTCCATATTTTAGTTTCTGTGACTCCAACTAGTAGTAAATATAAGTTTTTTTTTTCCTGCATTTCTATTACCATCTGGAAATCTGCTATTAAAACGAACGGATGACAATGCAGGCTTTTGTTTCCATATCCAAAATTCGACTATTTTTTAGATTAGACATTATATTCTTAAAACGCCGTATTATCTCTGGTCGTTACTAGTTATTATGGTATATAGTACCCCTCCGACCAACTTTATTTAAATCATGTTACTACCGCCGTATTATCTCCGATCGTTACTAGTTATTATGGTATATAGTACCCCTCCCACCAACTTTATTTAAATCATGTTACTACCGCCGTATTATCTCCGATCGTTACTAGTTATTATGGTATATAGTACCCCTCCCACCAACTTTATTTAAATCATGTTACTACCGCCGTATTATCTCCGATCGTTACTAGTTATTATGGTATATAGTACCCCTCCGACCAACTTTATTTAAATCATGTTACTACCGCCGTATTATCTCCGATCGTTACTAGTTATTATGGTATATAGTACCCCTCCCACCAACTTTATTTAAATCATGTTACTACCGCCGTATTATCTCCGATCGTTACTAGTTATTATGGTATATAGTACCCCTCCCACCAACTTTATTTAAATCATGTTACTACCGCCGTATTATCTCCGATCGTTACTAGTTATTATGGTATATAGTACCCCTCCCACCAACTTTATTTAAATCATGTTACTACCGCCGTATTATCTCCGATCGTTACTAGTTATTATGGTTTATAGTACCCCTCCCACCAACTTTATTTAAATCATGTTACTACCGCCGTATTATCTCCGATCGTTACTAGTTATTATGGTATATAGTACCCCTCCCACCAACTTTATTTAAATCATGTTACTACCGCCGTATTATCTCCGATCGTTACTAGTTATTATGGTATATAGTACCCCTCCGACCAACTTTATTTAAATCATGTTACTACCGTGCCGTATTATCTCCGATCGTTTAGTTATTATGGTATATAGTACCCCTCCCGCACCAACCCTCTTTGTATTTAAATCTCATGTTACTACCGCTCTCGCCGTATTATCTCCGATCGTTACGCTATTATGGTATATAGTACCCTCCCACCAACTTTATTTAAATCATGTTACTACCGCCGTGGGCTTTATTCCTCGATCGTTAATACTAGTTATTGCAAGCAGTACCCTCCCACCAACTCTTATTTAAATCATGTTACTACCGTATTATTCCGGTCGTTATTAGTAATTATGGTATATAGTACCCCTCCCACCAACTTTATTTAAATCATATTACTACCGCCGTATTATAACCGGTCGTTACTAGTTATTATGGTATATAGTACCCCTCCCACCAACTTTATTTAAATCATGTTACTACCGCCGTATTATCTCCGGTCGTTACTAGTTATTATGGAATATAGTACCCCTCCCACCAACTTTATTTAAATCATGTTACTACCGCCGTATTATCTCCGGTCGTTACTAGTTATTATGGAATATAGTACCCCTCCCACCAACTTTATTTAAATCATGTTACTACCGCCATATTATCTCCGATCGTTACTAGTTATTATGGTATATAGTACCCCTCCCACCAACTTTATTTAAATCATGTTACTACCGCTGTATTATCTCCGGTCGTTACTAGTTATTATGGTATATAGTACCCCTCCCACCAACTTTATTTAAATCATGTTACTACCGCCGTATTATAACCGGTCGTTACTAGTTATTATGGCATATAGTACCCCTCCCACCAACTGTATTTAAATCATGTTACTACCGCCGTATTATCTCCGGTCGTTACTAGTAATTATGGTATATAGTACCCCTCCCACCAACTGTATTTAAATCATGTTACTACCGCCGTATTATCTCCGTTCGTTACTTGTTATTATGGTATATAGTTCCCCTCCCACAAACTTTATTTAAATCATGTTACTACCGCCGTATTATCTCCGGTCGTTACTAGTTATTATGGTATATAGTACCCCTCCCACCAACTTTATTTAAATCATATTACTACCGCCGTATTATCTCCGGTCGTTACTAGTTATTATGGTATATAGTACCCCTCCCACCAACTTTATTTAAATCATCTTACTACCGCCGTATTATCTCCGGTCGTTACTAGTTATTATGGTATATAGTACCCCTCCCACCAACTTTATTTAAATCATGTTATTACTGGCCGTATTATTCTCCTGATCGTTACTAGTTATTATGGTATATAGTACCCCTCCCACCAACTTTATTTAAATCATGTTACTACCGCCGTATTATCTCCGGTCGTTATTAGTAATTATGGTATATAGTACCGCTCCCACCAACTTTATTTTAATCATGTTACTACCGCCGTATTATCTCCGGTCGTTACTAGTTATTATGGAATATAGTACCCCTCCCACCAACTTTATTTAAATCATGTTACTACCGCCGTATTATCTCCGGTCGTTATTAGTAATTATGGTATATAGTACCCCTCCCACCAACTTTATTTAAATCATATTACTACCGCCGTATTATAACCGGTCGTTACTAGTTATTATGGTATATAGTACCCCTCCCACCAACTTTATTTAAATCATGTTACTACCGCCGTATTATCTCCGGTCGTTACTAGTTATTATGGAATATAGTACCCCTCCCACCAACTTTATTTAAATCATGTTACTACCGCAGTATTATCTCCGGTCGTTACTAGATATTATGGTATATAGTACCCCTCCCACCAAATTTATTTAAATCATGTTACTACTGCCGTATTATTCGGTCGTTATTAGTACTATGGTATATAGTACCCTCCCACCAACTTTATTTAAATCATATTACTACCGCCGTATTATAAACTTATCGTTACTTTCAGTTATTATGGCATATAGTACCCCTCCCACCAAATCCTTTATTTAAATCATGTTACTATCGCCGTATTATCTCCGGTCGTTATATAATTATGGTATATAGTACCCTCCCACCAACTTTATTTAAATCATATTACTACCGCCGTATTATAACCGGTCGTTACCATAGTCATGTTACTACTGCTGCATTATCTCCGGTCGTTACTTAGTTATTATGGAACATAGTACCCCTCCCACCAACTTTATTTAAATCATGTTACTACTGCATTATCTCCGGTCGTTATTAGTAATTATGGTATATAGTACCCCTCCCACCAACTTTATTTAAATCATATTACTACCGCCGTATTATAACCGGTCGTTACTAGTTATTATGGTATATAGTACCCCTCCCACCAACTTTATTTAAATCATGTTACTACCGCCGTATTATCTCCGGTCGTTATTAGTAATTATGGTATATAGTACCCCTCCCACCAACTTTATTTAAATCATATTACTACTGCCGTATTATAACCGGTCGTTACTAGTTATATGGTATATAGTACCCCTCCTACCTAACTTTTTTAACTATGTTACTACCGCCGTATTATTCCGATTTCAGTTATTATGGTATATAGTACCTCCCACCAACTTTATTTAAACTATGTTACTACCGCCGTATTATCTCCGATCGTTACTAGTTATTGGTATATACCCTCCGACCAACTTTATTTAAATCATGTTACTACCGCCGTATTATTCTCGATCAAGCTTGGTTATTATGGTATATAGTACCCTCTCCCACTCAACTTTATTTAAATCATAAGCTACCGCTTATTATCTCCGGTCGTTATTAGTAATTATGGTATATAGTACCCCTCCCACCAACTTTATTTAAATCATATTACTACCGCCGTATTATAACCGGTCGTTACTAGTTATTATGGTATATAGTACCCCTCCCACCAACTTTATTTAAATCATGTTACTACCGCCGTATTATCTCCGTTCGTTACTTGTTATTATGGTATATAGTTCCCCTCCCACAAACTTTATTTAAATCACGTTACTACCGTCGTATTATAACCGGTCGTTACTAGTTATTATGGTATATAGTACCCCTCCCACCAATTTTATTTAAATCATGTTACTACCGCCGTATTATCTCCGGTCGTTACTAGTTATTATGGTATATAGTACCCCTCCCACCAACTTTATTTAAATCATGTTACTACCGCAGTATTATCTCCGGTCGTTACTAGTTATTATGGTATATAGTACCCCTCCCACCAACTGTATTTAAATCATGTTACTACCGCCGTATTATCTCCGGTCGTTACTAGTTATTATGGTTTATAGTACCCCTCCCACCAACTGTATTTAAATCATGTTACTAACGCCGTATTATCTCCGTTCGTTACTTGTTATTATGGTATATAGTTCCCCTGCCACAAACTTTATTTAAATCATGTTACTACCGCCGTATTATCTCCGGTCGTTACTAGTTATTATGGTTTATAGTACCCCTCCCACCAACTTTATTTAAATCATGTTACTACCGCTGTATTATCTCCAGTCGTTACTAGTTATTATGGTATATAGTACCCCTCCCACCAACTTTATTTAAATCATGTTACTACCGCTTATTATCTCCGGTCGTTATTAGTAATTATGGTATATAGTACCCCTCCCACCAACTTTATTTAAATCATATTACTACCGCCGTATTATAACCGGTCGTTACTTGTTATTATGGTATATAGTACCCCTCCCACCAACTTTATATAAATCATGTTACTACCGCCGTATTATCTCCGGTCGTTATATAGTACCGCCGTATTATAACCGGTCGTTACTAGTTATTATGGTATATAGTACCCCTCCCACCAACTTTATTTAAATCATGTTACTACCGCCGTATTATCTCCGGTCGTTATTAGTTATTATGGTATATAGTACCCCTCCCACCAACTTTATTTAAATCATGTTACTACCGCCATATTATCTCCGGTCGTTACTAGTTATTATGGAATATAGTACCCCTCCCACCAACTTTATTTAAATCATGTTACTACCGCCATATTATCTCCGGTCGTTACTAGTTATTATGGAATATAGTACCCCTCCCACCAACTTTATTTAAATCATGTTACTACCGCCGTATTATCTCCGATCGTTACTAGTTATTATGGTATATAGTACCCCTCCCACCAACTTTATTTAAATCATGTTACTACCGCCGTATTATCTCCGGTCGTTATTAGTAATTATGGTATATAGTACCCCTCCCGCAACTTTATTTAAATCACTACCGCCGTATTATAACCGGTCGTTACTAGTTATTATGGTATATAATTGCCCCTCCCACCAACTTTATTTAAATCATGTTACTACCGCCGTATTATCTCCGATCGTTACTAGTTATTATGGTATATAGTACCCCTCCCACCAACTTTATTTAAATCATGTTACTACCGCCGTATTATCTCCGGTCGTTATTAGTAATTATGGTATATAGTACCCCTCCCACCAACTTTATTTAAATCATGTTACTACCGCCGTATTATCTCCGATCGTTACTAGTTATTATGGTATATAGTACCCCTCCCACCAACTTTATTTAAATCATGTTACTACCGCCGTATTATCTCCGATCGTTACTAGTTATTATGGTATATAGTACCCCTCCCACCAACTTTATTTAAATCATGTTACTACCGCCGTATTATCTCCGATCGTTACTAGTTATTATTACATGGTATATAGTACCCCTCCCACCAACTTTATTTAAATCATGTTACTACCGCTTATCTCCGGTCGTTATTAGTAATTATGGTATATATAGTACCCTCCCACCAACTTTATTTTAAATCATATTACTACCACCGTATTATAACCGGTCGTTACTTGTTATTGGTATAGTACCCCTCCCCACCAACTTTATTTAAATCATGTTACTACTGCCGTATTATCTCAGTCGTTACTAGTTATTATGGTATATAGTACCCCTCCCACCAACTTTATTTAAATCATGTTACTACCGCCATATTATCTCCGGTCGATACTAGTTATTATGGAATATAGTACCCCTCCCACCAACTTTATTTAAATCATGTTACTACCGCCGTATTATCTCCGATCGTTACTAGTTATTATGGTATATAGTACCCCTCCACACCAACTTTATTTAAATCATGTTACTATCGCCGTATTATCTCCGGTCGTTATTAGTAATTATGGTATATAGTACCGCTCCCACCAACTTTATTTTAATCATGTTACTACCGCCGTATTATCTTCGGTCGTTACTAGTTATTATGGAATATAGTACCCCTCCCACCAACTTTATTTAAATCATGTTTCGCCGTATTATCTCCGGTCGTTACTAGTTATTATGGAATATAGTACCCCTCCCACCAACTTTATTTAAATCATGTTACTACCGCAGTATTATCTCCGGTCGTTACTAGTTATTATGGTATATAGTACCCCTCCCACCAAATTTATTTAAATCATGTTACTACCGCCGTATTATCTCCGGTCGTTACTAGTTATTATGGTTTATAGTACCCCTCCCACCAACTTTATTTAAATCATGTTACTACCGCCGTATTATCTCCGGTCGTTACTAGTTATTATGGTTTATAGTACCCCTCCCACCAACTGTATTTAAATCACGTTACTACCGCCGTATTATCTCCGTTCGTTACTTGTTATTATGGTATATAGTTCCCCTCCCACAAACTTTATTTAAATCATGTTACTACCGCCGTATTATCTCCGTTCGTTACTTGTTATTATGGTATATAGTTCCCCTCCCACAAACTTTATTTAAATCACGTTACTACCGTCGTATTATAACCGGTCGTTACTAGTTATTATGGTATATAGTACCCCTCCCACCAATTTTATTTAAATCATGTTACTACCGCCGTATTATCTCCGGTCGTTACTAGTTATTATGGTATATAGTACCCCTCCCACCAACTGTATTTAAATCATGTTACTACCGCCGTATTATCTCCGGTCGTTACTAGTTATTATGGTTTATAGTACCCCTCCCACCAACTGTATTTAAATCATGTTACTAACGCCGTATTATCTCCGTTCGTTACTTGTTATTATGGTATATAGTTCCCCTGCCACAAACTTTATTTAAATCATGTTACTACCGCCGTATTATCTCCGGTCGTTACTAGTTATTATGGTTTATAGTACCCCTCCCACCAACTTTATTTAAATCATGTTACTACCGCTGTATTATCTCCGGTCGTTACTAGTTATTATGGTATATAGTACCCCTCCCACCAACTTTATTTAAATCATGTTACTACCGCCGTATTATAACCGGTCGTTACTAGTTATTATGGCATATAGTACCCCTCCCACCAACTGTATTTAAATCATGTTACTACCGCCGTATTATCTCCGGTCGTTACTAGTAATTATGGTATATAGTACCCCTCCCACCAACTGTATTTAAATCATGTTACTACCGCCGTATTATCTCCGTTCGTTACTTGTTATTATGGTATATAGTTCCCCTCCCACAAACTTTATTTAAATCATGTTACTACCGCCGTATTATCTCCGGTCGTTACTAGTTATTATGGTATATAGTACCCCTCCCACCAACTTTATTTAAATCATATTACTACCGCCGTATTATCTCCGGTCGTTACTAGTTATTATGGTATATAGTACCCCTCCCACCAACTTTATTTAAATCATCTTACTACCGCCGTATTATCTCCGGTCGTTACTAGTTATTATGGTATATAGTACCCCTCCCACCAACTTTATTTAAATCATGTTACCACCGCTGTATTTGACGGTTCGCCAAAGGACAACAACGGTAAAGCACATTTTGATGAAATATAATATCTCTTCTTGAATTTCTGATTAAACCCCCAGTTAAAAAGAAGACTAACCGGTACTGCTCTAGAGAGCAACGGCCATTTTAGATATGGCACCAACCTCCATTATTGGTATATGTGTATTTATTTAATATCAACGGTATAAATATACCATAAACAATAATTGCATGTCACAGTTAACTACAAGTATAAGAATATAGCACAAATAATTTTAAAAGGTAACTATTAAATGTGCGTTTAGGTCGTACAATGACATCAGAGAGTATGCAAAGAATAAAAGTTCATGAAGGATATAAAATTAAAAGATATGTGTACATATAAAACATATAGTAAACTTAAGTTATATTAATATTGATTGAAAAGATATGATAGTAGGTTCAGTTAAATAGATCCGCTACATCTACGTATATCTATACATATAGCTTGATAGTAAAACGTAGACATTTAGTAAATTGGAACTACGTTTATTATTATTAAGAAAAATCACTTTGGAATTTGACAGTTCGTTTTACAAGGCAAAATATTTTAATTTGTTTTTTTTACGTATATTTTTTTCGCATTTTTGATCTGTGAATTTGATTTTGTTTTTTATTTTATTTATCTAACATCTACTTAATACACGGTTATTTCGATACATACATATCAGAAATACGGAAAATCTCATTTTCCGTGTCTTCCTTGCAAAGCGTTAAATAATATTTAAAAAGTTATACATATCTTCAATGTGATGTAGAATACATTTGGTGAAACTTAATAAATTATGCACTTGGAACATTGTGATTTTTTAACTTACAATAATTCTTGCCAAAAGAGGAGGATTTTAGAAAACTAACAGTTTTGCAAAACAAAGCCATGCGAATAATTTTAAGACGAAACAAATAATCCACACTTAAAAAAATGCTCATGGATCTAAAAATATTCAGTCTTTTAAGCAAATTATATACTTAAATGTAATAGATTTTAGCTTTAAAATGTTTAACGGCTAACAAAATTCTGAATTCTTGAGAAAAATGGATAAACATCAACACAGACATGACCACTCTACGAGAAGAAGTAATGAAATAAGACTTCCCTTTCGAAAGAGAAGAAAATCTCAAAGCTCATTACTATACAGAGCCACGAAGATCTTCCAACAAATACCCAACAATATAAAAGACTAAGAAAATGTTTTGAAATTTTAGAAGGAAGTGACGAAATACGTAAGGTTCAATTTTTAATTTCGTAATTTTTAAAGTTTGATTCGTTATTCTGAATTGTAAAAATATTTGTGTGTAGATATTATGTTCATGTAATCAATGTATACTCGTATGTGTTATATTTTAAATTAAATAAATAAATAAATAATCATTATTTTTATAAACAATAATTATTAATCTAAAACACTCATCCAAATTGAAAAAACCTTCCGAGCAAAGATAACTGTCGCCGGCAGGACTCGAACCCGCACCCTTCTAATGTCCGGTCAGATGCTCTACCGTTGGCTACCGTCGGCTTATCGCAAACCCGCCAAGTTAATCAATATATACTAGTGTTCCATTCAATAATTACTGTTTTTTATTATATTTTCACATGTAAACAACCAACTTTATTAGTATGAGAGAGGCCTGTAACGGCTAAATCCCTCAAATAGATGGCGTCGAGACAAATTATGTCTACATTTATTGGTGAAAATTGCTTTGACTTGTCAAATATTTATTAATTGATAAACTAAAGTTCTTTAAAACTTAAGACAAGATTTTGTGCACAGTGCAAAGGGTAACAATTATTATTTTTATAAACAATAATTATTAATCTAAAACACTCATCCAAATTGAAAAAACCTTCCGAGCAAAGATAACTGTCGCCGGCAGGACTCGAACCCGCACCCTTCTAATGTCCGGTTAGATGCTCTACCGTTGAGCTACGTCGGCTTATCGCAAACCCGCCAAGTTAATCAATATATGCTAGTGTTCCATTTTAATAATTACTGTTTTTTATTATATTTTCACCTGTAAACAACCAACTTTATTAGAATGAGAGAGGCTTGTAACGGCTAAATCCCTCAAATAGATGGCGTCGAGACAAATTATGTCTACATTTTATTGGTGAAAATTGCTTTGACTTGTCAAATATTTATTAATTGATAAACTAAAGTTCTTAAAACTTAAGACAAGATTTTTGTGCATAGCGCAAAGGGTAACAATTATTATTTTTATAAACAATAATTATTAATCTAAAACACTCATCTAAATTGAAAAAACCTTCCGAGCAAAGATAAATGTCGCCGGCAGGACTCGAACCCGCACCCTTCTAATGTCCGGTCAGATGCTCTATATATCAGATATATATATATATATGTCAGATATATTGATTAACTTGGCGGGTTTGCGATAAGCCGAAGTAGCTCAACGGTAGAGCATCTGACCGGACATTAGAAGGGTGCGGGTTCGAGTCCTGCCGGCGACATTTATCTTTGCTCGGAAGGTTTTTCAATTTGGATGAGTGTTTTAGATTAATAATTATTGTTTATAAAAATAATAATTGTTACCCTTTGCGCTATGCACAAAAATCTTGTCTTAAGTTTTTAAGAACTTTAGTTTATCAATTAATAAATAAATAATCGTCCTAATCTTATGAGCCATCTTGGTTTTGTCATTTAAAACGTTTTCAACGAACGCAACGCCCACATTTTTTGCTTACTATAAAATGTAAAACTGTACCAAAAGTTTTTTAATCAGTTTATTTCGCTTTGTGACTGAATGCATCAAAGTCACTCTTCTAAATTGATCATGCAAAATATTCCGATAGTCATATATTGCATGAATTATAATAGATAGCACAAAGTCTTATATCCGGAAACTACTGACATAAATCATCATTATTTTTATGTTGTGAGAATCTAGCAAAAAATATTAATCAACAATAATCCATATCCGTTAATAAACCTTAACCACTTATAACACGATGTCCGTAAATGGCAAATTGTGAAATGTAACAAAGTTGCGCTAATTTTTTGAAAATTGTTTTTTGAATTTTGACCAAGTTTTTGAAGGTCTAAATAACTAACTCACCATCACGCCGTTTAGGCAGAGGTTGGACCGCCAATACAACTCGGTCTTGGTACGCACTACTTGCTTCATTCAAATGCATACATATTGTCGGTTCCATGACCATTCAACAGCACACGTATGAATCAGCACACTTAAAAATGATATAAATTTAAAAATTACAAAAAACCCATCCTTAAAACGTAATCTAACCTAACCTAGTATAAACAAAAAAAGTGTCCATAGAAGCGAAACTAGCAGTCCTCAATGGAGTGCTGATACCAAGCCTAATGTATGGCAGTGTGGCATGAAATTGGCAGAAGAAGGATGATAGTAGACGGAATGCTGTAGAAATAAGATCTTTGAGTCGAATGTGTGGTAAAACCATGTATATTCGTTTGAATATTGATTCGTGAAGAGTACAAGGATCATTCAATTACCTATGGTGTCCCACAAGGAAGCGTACTAGGACCAATACTCTCTCTCATTTATATAAATGATCTTATGAATCTTCCCATCAAAGGAGACATAATTAGCTTTGCAGATGACTCTGTTATTATTTTTCATGAACAAGATTGGACAAATACCTTCAAAGAGGCAGAGCATGGCTTGGCTGTATTTCCAAACTGGTTAAAAGTGAACTCGCTTACATTAAATGTGAATAAAACTAATTATTTAAAATTCTCAATAAACAAAAGAGGCCAACCAATGAATGAGCACACACTCAAAATATACGAATGTCAAAAAAATTTACCTCATTGCACTTGCCCGCACATATCCAAAGCTAAAAACATTAAATATCTTGGGATCTTAATCGATGATAAACTCCGCTGGGATGTACACATTAACAGAACTCCAAAAAAGCTATCTAACTTATCTACTTCTTCAAAAAATTTCAAAATATCTTGTCAATCGAGGATCTAAATAGAGTATATCATGCTTTATGTCACTTTTATTTGGAATATGGAATTTTGGGATGGGGCTCAGCTGCATCAAATTACATGAAACCATTCAATACAACACAGAAATGCATCATAAAGACCATTTTAAAGGTCCCCATAAGATCGCCAACAACGGAAATTTAAAAACTTTTCAACCTTCCAAGTATCCAAAAAATCTTTGGCAAAAATATTCTAGTTAACCATCTTAAAAATGTGAAAATGGTCATGACTCCTCATGATCATAATACCAGAAGAAAACAACTAGACAAGATAAATATACCTAAATACAATACTACTTTTGGACAAAGAAGCTCTGAATTTTTAGCTATAAAATTATATAACAATCTCCCACTTAATATCGAAAAAATTAATTCAATCAATAATTGCATTAAGTCCATCAAAACTTGGCTTAAGGAATTACCATAACAAGAACTGACTACTATTCTCAAAAAAACATCATGGAAGTTACTGCAAATACCCTACCCAAACCTTGAAGTTAACATCAGAAGTCGCTGAAACCTCCTTATTCAAAACCTAGTTCGCCTCAGCACAGGATCTCCTAGTGAGGAGGACTACGTAGAAAATTCTGTAATATATATGCATTTTTTATACTTATACCTTACCTTAAAATATCAAAATTATATAGAAACTAATAAACACAAAAAAAAAAAAATGTAAAGGTATAATGGAGTAAGATTAAGAAAGGGACGCTTAAATGGTTTGGACATGTAGAGAAAATGAACGGAGAAAGAGTGTAAGGAGAATATATTACGCGAATGCGGATGGAAGGAGAAGCCGGAGACGCCCGAGAAATACATGGCACGATCAA
>JAHDVE020001784.1:0-31088 GCA_022606495.2 Halesus radiatus | reverse complement strand
AAAAATGGAAAACAAAATTATAGCAACAGTAGAGGCATCAGTGCAGAGTGAAAAGTTTAAAGCTAAAATTTAAAATTAAAAAAGAAGTATAAGATATATTAAAAATGGCAGGAATCTAAATGAGCAAAATACAGAAATAGAGAATGAAACAAGGTAACAAAATAGCAAGTAGAAGATAAACATTTACAAAGGGAAACATAAAATGTAAAACCAAGCATATACAGTAGTTAAATAAATTTAAAATCAGTACCAGAGATTCAAGAGGACAGTACCTCCGGCACCTGAAACGATAAATGATTTTACGAAGCTATTCCGCGACTCTAAGTTCAGGCCATCTCTCCACCCATCTACTTACAAACCTTCTCAGACACTCGAAATTCACCTTATTGCAGACCAGATCAGCATTCCAGGCTGGTCTGGTAATTCCAGCCAAACCATCCAGCATTTCCTCTCTCGCATCCATCAAAATCTCACAGTGCCACAGAATGTGCTCGGCGGTCTGGTTTGTATTTCCACAAGCACAGTTTGGGTGAGGGATAGAGATAAACTATGAAGTCTACCCCTAAATTCACCGTGCCCCGATAGTAGTTGGGTGGTATAGTGGTCCAGGTGTAAAAATGCCCCTTCCATTCTGCTTCTAACTGAGGGGAAGAAAGAATAAGTCCATCTTCCCATCGTCACCCTATCCCAACGTGACTGCCAATCATCCAGAGTTCTATCACGCATCTTCTTAAGAAGCTTTGGCAGGGAGACCTCACCACCCACGGTCACGTGGACACCCAGATGGACAGCCTCTCTACCTCTTGTTAAAGCCTTCTTAGCCAATACTTCCCTAATTTCTAAATCAATCGGCAGGATTCCGGCCAGAACCGGTAATGCATCTGATGCTACAGTCCTGTAAGCTCCCGAGAGCGCCAGTAAAGGAGTGTGCTGGCCCCTTTTCAGAGCCAAGAGTATGAGAACATTGTCAAGGCGGTGCTCCCACACCGAAGCAGCGTATGAGATTTGGGTCACGTACACTGCCCGGTAGATTAGCCGGAGCGCAGGCGAGCGGAGACCCCCCTCGGCCGTTGACAGTCTTCTCAACTTATGAAAGAGGGCCTGGGCTCTACTGGACGCGCTTTTGACGTGGGCCAGGAAAGAAGACGATCTATCTAAAATGACTCCTAAGTGTCTGGTGTTTTCCGCAAAGGATATTGTGGAGTTTCCCATTTTAATAGAAGGGTTACGTCTTCGACTGAGGGAACCCTTCATAAGGAGACCCACTGTCTTGTGGGGAGCGAAGGTTAATTTATTTCTTTTACCCCATTCCAGAATCTCTAAGCATTCCTCGGCCTTACTTTCGACCTCTTTCCTGCTGTTGCCCGCCACAAGAAGATGCTCATCATCCGCATATGCCACTGATACACAACCCTCAGGCAAGGGTAACCTGAGGCCGTCGTCAAAAAGAATTTTCCAAAATTCCCGACACAAAACTGAGCCTTGGGGACAGCCCATATCCACTTCTCTAATAATAGTGGTGCACCCGTGAGCAACCACGATGGATCGGTCCCTAAAATAGTCCGAACAGATCTCAAAGAGATCCGGTGGACAGTTTCTATTCTTTAGTTTGATAAGTATCATTGGCCATGATGCGTTGTCAAAAGCCCCGGCAATATCTAGAAATAGACCTATCACATACTTCTTATTACAAACCTTCACCCAGTCGAGCGCAAACGAAATGGCGTGCTCGGTGGATTTTCCAGGAACGAAGCCGAATTGGTGGATGCTACCGGGCGACAGGTAATGGTCTAACCTCTTACGTATGATTTTCTTGAGAATTTTACCGAGGATGGGCAGCAAGGTGATGGGGCGGTACGCCTTCGGGTCCGTTCTCGGCTTATTGTTTCCCTTAGGGATTATCCTGAGCACACCCCTCTTCCATACTGTGGGAAACTTTCCGCGTCTCAGACATGTGTCCAAGAGTTGGAAAAGCTCCTCCTTTGCAAAGAGCCAAACATGCTTCACGATTATACCATTCAACTTGTCGATACCCGGGGCTTTCTTCGGACCGAGACCCTTAATTATAATATTTAACTCCGCTTTACTGAATGGTGGTAAGCTTTCGACCGTCTGGGGGAGGTCCCTAGGAGGAAGCCTTGAGAGAATTCTCACTTGTTTGTGGTGGTCATTTTCCCCTGTTACTGTCTCTAGAGGGTCTAGCTTCCCCAGAAGTGTTTCAAGGGTCGTGGCAATGTCACAACTCTCGGCATCCCCATCGTTATTGCCCAGTGTTATGCTGGATAAGTAACGCTCAGATCATTTGCCCGTTTTTCGGAGTGCGCTGTAAACTTACCAAGGATTTGAATTTCCCACCCCTTTTACCCATTCTCTCCAGGAAGCTCGTTTTGCTAAGCAGACACCTATTCGATAGGCACTACGGGAGCTTCTCAGTTTAGCCATTAAGAACGCCTCCTTGTCAGGGGTACACGTAGCCCGTCTGGCAACTCCAAGGCTCCTATAGGCCCTCTTATACGCGCCCTTCAACAAAGTCAGCTCATTTGACCACCACGGCGTCCTTATTTTCCTCTTTGGGTTTGATCTTCCCAAGGAGGAATCTGCAGCTGATACCACCGCCGCGTTGAAAAATTCCCCCAATTTATCAGGATCACTAGCAGCCAATGCATAGAAGCCCCTTAAATTATCGCGCAGTGTCCTACCAAATTTATCCCAATCCGCTTGTTGTGTTTTGAAGTGCCAGTTTGTGCGAGGTATTTCATCAATTTTAACTCCTAGGGAGAAAGTGATGAGCCTATGGTCACTTACAAGAGCGCATTCGTGGACCATCCAGTTAGACATCTTAGCCACAATTGACCCAGAGCAAAGAGTTAAGTCAATGTTGCTCTCCCCTCCGGTGCCAGAAAACGTTGAAGGGTATCCTGGTTCATTGATGATGAAAAGACCTTGCGCAGAGATGAGGTCCTCGACGGCGTCTGATCTTTCCGTCCTATTTTCGTTATTATCGTACCACAGAGAGGAGCGCGTTGAAATCCCCCCCTATAATTATGTTACGCCCCTTCAGAACGTTAAGAGCGCGCGTCAGGCTAAGGATGTGTGGTCCGACGGGATTTCCATATTTAAAGTAGACGGATACGAAAACAATCTCGATATCGTCGAAGATTATCGATACGCAGGTTTGGTACTCATTCGAGAGCCCCTCGAGAAGGAGGAGGCTGAATACTGAAGTGTTGATCAGAACACCCGCACCCGGGGATTTCCCTACTTCGAGTACCTCCCCTGGAGAATCTATACCAGCTGTCTTGCCTTGCCGGAGATACTGCTCCTGAATCAGAATAATGCTGAGGTCCAAATCGGCCATTAATCGTTGAGTCTCAAGGGTTGCCCCTCGAGAGCGCTGCAGATTTACTTGTCCAATTGTAAGGGAGTTAGCGCCTACCATAATCAGTTTTACGGACTTGGGCCTCTACAGCAGCGTGGTGAGCCGGGCACGATCTGTCACCTGTTGGGTGGTTGGAAGGTTTGTTAAAGCGCTTGCAGGTGGCGCAGACAGCGGCGTCAGCTTTCTTGGGGCAATCCTCGATGTCATGGCCGGTTGCGGCGCAGTGGCGGCACGTATTAATTGTCATGGTGCAGAACTTGCTAACGTGGCCATACAAATGACACTTAAAACACCTGGTGGCCCCTAAATAGTCGCGCACGCGGCAGGCATTCCATCCAAGAAAGCAGAGGCCGCTGTCAATCAACACCTTTCGACTCTCGGGATGGCAGGTGACTATCATGTTCATGGAAGAGGAATCCCTCTTCCCGAACAGAGACACACGGCACATCGTCCGGAGGTGGTCCTCTAGGGAGAGCGTTGACTTACCTCTTATATTGTTGGCATAAATTTCCGTGAACAACCCTTGGTCTGCTGCCGGTTCGCCCTTTGGTACGTCATATATGACAATTTTTGGGAGGTTGCCCTGAGGGTGAATCATCTTCAGGCCGCTGGCTTTGATTTTAGCCGACGCCTTCTTGATGTTGTCTAAACCAGCCGTGCTAGAAGTCTGAACCATCAATCCTCCTTCTTTTAATTTCCGCGTGCGGACAGCTTGAAACCCATCCTTTGATGGGTTCAAGACCTTCATGAGCTCCTTTTGGGTCTCATCTGAAGTCTTTCCTTCCGGCACGGTTGGGTAAAACAACACAGTCGGCTGGAGCGGAGGTAGAGCCCTCTCAAATCCATCCACTACAAGGGTACCGGAGGGAGGGGGACCTGAAGCAGCACTGGCATAAGACTTACGCTGCGGCAGTGGAGCTTGTGCAGCCACAGTTATGGGTACTCGTTTGATGAGTACATCCAATTTATCAGAGAAGCCCCTCTGAGCCAACATGACTTCTTGCAAGGTAGCTGCCTTGGTTTTGGCTACTGTCAAGTCAAGAGCAAGTTTCATTAGTTCGTGAGACATTAGGTCGAGGCTTACCTGAATAGTGCTCCTGTCGTCCTTGTTTAATTTACTCTTACTTGAATGAATTATTTCAGTAATATTCGACATCTTAGCCCAGAATACACTGAGGCGGTCATCCTCTATCTCCGAGATATCCTCCGTGCGCGACCTCTTCTTGTAAACACAGGTACAGAATTACAGAATAACGCGTATGCACTGTTTAAGTACAGTGCGCGGCGACTTTTATGCCGAATAATAAACGTTCTACTTTGCTCGCCAGTCTAAAATTGTACCAAAGGGCTCTCTACACTCCGCGGCTATACCCGGAGTTTAATTTGCCAAAGGCGAGTGAAACAGAGCGCAATAGGATTATGGATGCACATTAGACACGTCGCGCACACAGGCGCGCGGCCAGGGCCGCCACAGGTAATACCCAAAGCGGATGTGACCGAAAATAAATCTATCTTACCATCAATACTCATATGACTATGAATAAAAAAAAATATTATTTCAATGATAACATTTTTACCTCGTAGAATAAAGTGAAAAATATAATGGCTTTGAAAATAAATATCCACACAGAGCATCAAAAGCCGATTCTGAATATATAACTTTCATTATATGTAATTATAAGTAGAATTTATAAATCGTTATTCAAAAGTGAATCAAAAAATACCTCATCAAAACACCTTGTTATGTTGGTACGATTGCAATCGGAACATCTGACGTCACGTGCGCATACTGTTTTTGAATTAGAATGGAATTTTTTTTTTTCGATATTATTTTGTATTTTTTTTAGTTTTGGTGAAATTTAAACTAGATTTGAGTAACTTTAAGTTCTATAATTGTTGTTAAATATAAAAAAAAAACTGTATTAATGAAATAAATTATAGTATTAATGACCAAACCAATAATCAATAAGGATATAATTGTAATAATAATGCTCAATACTATTATTATTATTTATTTTAATTAAAACAAAATAACTTTGTACGTATACATTGATACCTGAAGAAGTGAACATCGTTCACAAACATGTTGTATTGTATATCAATAAATAGTGATGTATACAAAGTTATTTTGTTTTTATTAAAATACATAATGACATCACAAAGTATAAACCTCCCAGGGGAATTCTTCTTCGAAATTTTTTATTTTTTATTATTTGAGTAAAGTTTCTAAAATAGTACATCATTTTATAACTTATGTTTAGTTATGGTATACCATGAGTAGAATATAAAATTATGAACGGTAAAGCTCATCCTAGTTTTGACATTTGAAATTCTAACCTCAAATCTGATCAAAACTGACCGGCCATAGATTTCGAAGGTTTCGGCAAGCTTTGAAAAATTAAAACTTAGAAAAAAAACGAAATATACTGGTAATTATGTTTGTAAGTCATTATTGATTAAAAAAATGGACTGGAGTTCCTTATTGCTACCAATATGAAGCAAATACCGTGTGGAGTAATCACAATTAATATGGAAATTCGGTAAGCCCGCTCCCTCATGGTCCGGCGAGGAACGAACATTTCACGCGTCGCTGCATACCCGGTGCACAAAAGTAAAGTTCATTAAAGTAAGGTAACAATAATGCGCACCTCAAGGACAGCGAGGGAGCGGGCTACGATTCAGCTCAGATTTAATAAAAAAATTAATAAGGTAGTTTGCGAATATTTTACGAGTAGTTTATATTAATTTATTATCTTAGTAAATATTAATATTGTGTGCTCACATATAACTGGAATCGTCATCATAACCACCTTTAAAATGTATAATTACTCTAATAATTATGTAATGTATTCTATTGGAGAGCCAAAAGAAATAAATAGAAGAACTTATAATCATGAATTACAGTAGTTTTATTCAATACCTAAAAAATTGTTTGCAATCAAGGTGCAACCGGATATCGTAGGTAACTAACTAACAATACCTTGTTTCACGCCTCTTTGGTGTAGATGTGTTTGTGGTAAATTTAAAAATTGTTACTTAGTAAAATATAATTATGTGTACTATGTAAATGTCTCTCTAGTGTAAAAGTGTGCCAAATGCCAAACAGTAAATTGTCCATGAGAACCTTTTTCTGATTTAATTCGGCCTAAAAGTGTGAACAGGGGGAGAGGTTAGAAGGAAATCTAGATGTATCTTTTGTCTAATGTGTCCTTTTATAAATAATAGTCTTAAAAAAAGGAGCATTTGGGACAGCTCTGTAATCACGGAAATCAGTAATTATTTAGTATTACTCAATAATTGTGGTGTTTGGGATTGTTCTGCTTCAGTAGAGGTACCTATATCCTCAACATTAGAGGAACCTCTACTGAGGTGTTCACGCATTTATGATATACGAGTAGTATTATTGGGAAATGATTATACGGCTATGTATAAGAATAATTTACAAAAAAATCTAAAATGTCAAAAATGCAACTCAATTATTTATATTTAATGTAAATGTTGGTATGTTTGATTTAATGTAAATCAGTTATGGAAAAAATCTGTTCCTTTTGATTTTATCCAGATCGAGATATTAAGTTTTATTAAATGTGTTGTTATATTCTCTCTTATTTTAGGCAAGTAATCATATACATTAATTATGTCTTTGTCCGTGGGTGGTATATTTTAATGGGATATTATGGGTGTAGTTTGTTGAAGATCTCGTTAAAATAATTGATTGGGATTGTAGGGGAATATGTACATTAGATTTGAAGATAAGAAGGATTGCAAATAAATCATAAAGTTATCTAATTGTCACAACGTCTAAAATCTTGAAAATTTCAGCAGAATCTGTAAAGCATGGTATTTGAATATGCTATGTGGATACCTTTTCGAAATTACTCAAGTTATTTAGCGTTTTATGGATATGGTATTTTTTATAGACAGCTCTAGCAATTGGTACTACTTTCAATAAACGAAACTTTTGAGAATGTAATCTGAAGCACATAGCGGTTTAGACAATTGTACGATGTGCTTTATATTCCCACCATCTCATCTTGTTCCTGCACTTGTTCTTGTTATTGTAATAAATTACATTATTTCCCAAATTATGGCGCAGCAATTTGCCCATAGCCACGACGAGGGACCCATAAGTTAAGCCGCCCGTGTCCGCTGCACAAATTGCACATTGATGGATGCGGCCCCTTGCACGCAGCCCCATTCGGCTGCCGATCCTTTGTTGCTCGGGCAGCCGACTGACTCGACTCGCCCATTCCGGGAGAAAGCCGAGCTGAACGCCGAGCGCAGCGGACTAATGAATCGCCACATATCGGATCACATTCAAGGCGGCCACAACACTAAATACTAAATACTTACACCAGTACGCGAACTCGCGTCGGGCTGTTTCGGTAGTTATTTTCCTCCGTAGTTAATTGCTTTTAATAGGTAAAAAAGGCTATATCAAAACACTTTTAATTAAGAAATGGTGGCTCATGGCGAGTAACGACCTACCTCATCGTAGTTACAATAGGTACCAGCGCGATAGGTGAAGATTCAGGCTGTACATAATCTTCTTCGATACATCATTATGAACCGTTTGTCAGAGAGGAAAGCTCCGTGGTGTAAGAATATTGCCAGAAAAAAATAAAATGCATTGGATTGATTTTTTCACGAATGAATGGATTTAAAATATTGAACCGCTATTCAAATGATGACTGAAACATTGCGTTTCTTGAAATATGTCAGGTTATATTTGTATCAAATCTGAATATTCAGATAGTTTTCAATTATCTTCTTCACCTGCTCATTGCCCTCCTCCAAATTCTCCAAACATAATTCCCCTAAGCGAAATTCATAACTTTACTCCGCTGGCTCCGTTCAAATGCGACTGTTAATTGTGCTACATACAATAATAGGAGTATTCGGAAGAGGAGACTATTTTCATAACAGATAATTTAAATATAAAATATATTTTCATTCAATACACGCCAAAGAAACCATTTACCTGTTCTCCCCAGACATCGATCCGCTGTACTTGAGGGTAGTTGCAGCTATTTCTCAATAAAACTTTCAATGAAATACCACTATCTATTCAAAGATCGACATCGCTGCAGTGCTTCAAGAAGTTCTGCAGCGATTGGTTGCTGACTTCATAGTCAGCCGCACAACATAATTGATAAGTAATGAAATGGATACTTCTCATGTTAATGATTATATTTTATTATTTTATTTTATTTAGGTGTGGAGATTTTATGTTAATATGTGTAATTAATCTAATTTCTAGAGGCACTGCTGAAAATCATCTGCATTCCGGGCTCCGGAATGTATAGCTGAGCAATGAACTTTATGTCGATTGCTAAAATTCTACAATATGTAATAATAAAAATATGTTGAAACATATTATTTATTTCTATTGTTATTTTAATTAATTCCCAAAATAATTTTGGCTGTTACCTTTTTATCATGACTACAATATTCTACCCGAATTTATTCATATTCTTTAGATAGTGTCTCGGATATACTTATTCGATTTTTATTTTTATGGGATATGGAGTTGTTAATATTATCATCAGTGATTAAACATATATTGCAATGAGTGTTTTGCATCTAAAATGCACAATTGTCACATAGTTGACTACCCGCCCCTCCCTACCCGATCCGATTATTATTGTCACTGGAAGGAGATATTGCCAGCTTCAGTTTGATCTCAAGGCTAGTCGCGGGATGACAAGGGAGTGCACCGCCGCGACATCAGAGCAGCTGATCCATTCTGGATTAGTGGAGTTTCAGTGAGGTGAATTTAAGTGTTAAAGATATCCACGAATAAGGTAGCCTTAATCAATTTCCTTGGCATCCTCCCATTTCTCTTCACTCCTTCCTTCACCTTTTTTTCTCATCTGGTTCTCCAGATTAACTTCGCCGCCAGTTCCAGAATTGGGATTATTTCAGAGCTATCGAAACAATGAGGTTTACAAGCTTCAAAAAGTTATTCGAAAATTGACAAATAAATAATAATAATAATATTTATTTATTTGAAAGACACATTATTTAACATCAACATTTAAGAAAGCTTTGACTGCCCAACTAGGAACAATTACCCGTTTTAGGACAGTCAAATTGACAAGTTTAGTTCGTATTAAGTGGTATTATTCAAAAATAGAAGGGAAAAAAAGGTAGTATTGACCTAGTATGGTAATATAATATCTAGAAAAAAGTATAATAATTTAGTATGTATCTGTATTTGATAGGCACTGATTGGTGCTATGAGGAAAATAATGTTTTTTTTATATGGATACCCCACAAGAGTCCCAACTGCTCCCAACCGTCTGGAGCCAGTGAGATCATGGCATCCCCGATTGGGGAATGTTGTGAGGCTGAAGCTATTGGAGAGGGGAAGGAGAAGAGGAAAAGGAAGGTGGGGAAATACCTGGCTATTTAGATCTAGTCACCAAACACAGCTAAAAGCCATTTCCAGCAACGTTTCAAATCTGAATGGTGGTCTTTCATCAGGGCGATAATGAGAGTATCTTCCACTCTAAAATTAATGGAATAAATGTTTTTTTATTATTACTATTATTATTTAATCAAAACCAAATCGAAGAGCAGGTAAAGTGACGTATTAATCCGCTGTTAAAATTAGTTCTGTATTATTTAACCTTTAGCTGTCGTCAGTAATTTGACGTCACTAATGCCAATTCTAATGGCTATGGCTATGGCTATGGCTATGGCTATGGGGAATGGGTATATCAGATATGCGATATGGCGCCTGACTAACGTGACGTACCGAATTAATTGTTCATCGTGTATTTGTCATAAGATTTGAGGCACCGTTTTAGTTTCGTGCTCGAGCAGGGCGATCAAAAATTACAAGGAAAATGTGGTTAATTTTTCGAAAGAGTTCAAGAGGTTGTGGTGGGATTTATGAAAAGCTTTTCCGCAGAATACTCGTGTTGCATTATTGTTTAAAGCTCGCGATTAGAGGATATCGGTGATTCTTTGAAGTTTCTTTTGATTTTAATGAAGGATATCAAATCTGAAAAAAATAAATTACACATGTATTTAAACTTAAACGAATTAAATTGATATAACACACTTACGGAAGATGTAAAAGGCTGTACAACGGTTCAGATTGATGATGGGGAAAAGTGGAAAAATTAAAAATATAAAGAATATGTTAATTTGCACAATATGTACTTTTTATATTGTTTGTAAATAAAACAAACATTCCTGAGTTACGAATAAACTGAAAATGTTTGTAATTTGTAATTTCCCACTACCATCACAGTAAGCGGACGATGTTGCTTGTGGCGCGAAGGAGGACTTAGCCACCCGAGGAATTTAACTCATGAAAAATAAAATATTTTATTGGTAGTTAGGTAGGTTTAATTATGTATTTTGATGGGTTGGAATTTAATTGCAGATATTTATTATTTTGGAACTACAAATTGTCATTACTATGGCAACACCAAGCTACTGACTTTGTCTTTGAAATGTGTTCATCAGATTCAATTGTTTTTACATATTCGCGTTCGATAGTTTGTTTTAAAGAAAGTAGACAAATAATCGTAATTGATGATTTTGATCTGTGAACTTGATTTAGTTTATTTATTTAGCATTTAATACATGGTGATTTAGATATATAAATTACAGAAATAACATAGTGTTATTATTTCTCGTGCAAAGCGTTAAATAATATAAAAAAGGTTAAACAAAGAAAATCTTAAAATATGATCTAGAATCACCCCCTTCTCATCGGAAAGTACGAGTATAACTATTAATTTCTTAACATATGCATTTGTATCACTGTATTTTTTTAAAATTACTTTGATACCCCCGTAAGCCATCTTTGTATTACCTGTTAAAGCTTTTTAAACGATAGCAGCACCCTCAATTTTTGTCTGCTTTTAAATATAAGATTGTACCTAATTGATTATATTTTAAGAATTTGTTTTATAGAAAAAATTGGTTTCGAGTGCGTCCCTGAAATGATGGCTATGGTTCCAATTAAATTAAAATATATCCCTATTGATATTGACAACACCAGTAGATTGTAATTTTAAGCCGCTCATCTCAACACAGGACTGTCCTGGTGAGATGAATGACTATTTTCTTTGTTTTTTTTTTATATCAAACTAACTGCGCTTAGCGTTGCCTGGAGTTATTAATAGTTTGGAGTAAAGTTTAATAATATCTAACCATTCCCCTACTCCGACACCTACTCCTATTTCTACTCCTTACCCTTAGTAATTTTCCTATTATTTTGATCATCAAGTTTGCAAAAGTTGATCAAGAAGTGCAAAAATTTGGCTTTAATTTGGTTTTCCAAAACCTCGTGTAAACAGTGACCTTTCTCTTATTTTGTAAGTGCGCAAAATTTTATCAAAACTGTAGATTTGTATACAAAACAAACACACGCAAACAAAGACATTCTTCTTTATATAATAGAAGGTATAAGAAGAAGAAAGATTGAGAAATCATATAAAGAAATTCCCAGTAAGACATATAAACGCTGAGTTTGAAAATCATCTATTACATGGCATCTTCTATTCCTTTGATTCTTTCCATTCAGTTTTCAAATCACAGGGTGTATCAAACCGTAAGGAGGTAGCAATCGAAACATCGAATTCTGAACACCCTAATCATGCTATCATTACGTACAATTAATGATTACTTCTGGGAAAACTATTCGACGGGCCCAGTCGCGCTAGGAGGGTAAGTACTGCTTGGGGCCCCGCGTACCTACCCAGCGCCCGGGCGGTTGGCGCGAAGGTAAAGGCCATTAATTGAATTTCGCTCACTGGTCGCCTTTTTCACAATTCGCAGCGGTCCGGAACGTATCACGATTTTCACGGACCTATCTAACTGCAACGGTTACGTTTGACAATAGATTAACGCATTCCCTCTGAATATTATTGTTACAAATGTTTGCCGATCTTGCGTCCCTCTTTGCTCCATATTAGCCCTGCACCCTCGTATGTACTACTCGCATGTGCCTATGTGTGATGCATTTACCTATGTAGAGGGAACATATCGCTTCCAATCGGCGCTTTGTGAATAAAAAAAATGTATTTACATTTAACAGAGAAGGGCAACCATTTTTTGTAACATTTTTTAATGTTTTTTTAAACATTTTTTTTTTGTTTACATTAACACTATACGGGATGCTGTGTGGGGGGTCTTTTTGAGAAGAGAAAGGTGTGAACGTGGGTCTTGAAGAAACATTATATGTGCTTATTTAGATTTTTCTTTAAGTATTAACCGAATCCATAATTTAAGCATATTTGGCTTAAAAAATATTGAATTTCCGTTTTTCACAATTATTAAATTGATATCTAGTAGCTTTACTGCACGACCTCACCCGGAAATCGAACTTTAGAAAATCATTTTCCTTATTAAACACATTGTCAATTGGACTAAATAATATGACTTCTTGTCATTTGTCATGTCTTGTTTTTACATAACACATTATGGAAATTGAGATTTGAGCTAAAAATGTAGGCAAAAGAGACGGCAGAGGGCGCAGCGCTGTTCGAAAGTTTATTTTAAACAATTACTGGAAACTCAACATCAATAGCTGTAGATACCGATGTGTTCTTTCCTTTCAATAACTCAAGCCATTCCTTGAAATTTTTGTTACCAGTTTAAATGATCTTTGTCAGTCTATACGAAGATAAACTTTGAAGAATGTCATTTAATATGTCTAACATTATGGACCCTACAAAAACTTAATTCGGTCTTTGACTTTGTATTATGTATGTGCTGTTCTTGTTCTGTAGCTCTTGTTTATCTCATTTTGTGTTGTGTGTTGAATATCCATCTCTGTGTTTTCATCCATTGAATTTGTAAAATTTCCTACGTCAGACTCGGGAAAATTCTAAGCTAAACACTCTTTGTCAGATTTTTTATGTGAATCAACGAGCGAGTGCCAGGACAAAGTTGTATGCTCTCTACCAACCCCTGCGCAGAAATTACATGAGAGTTTGTAGTTACGCATACGCTCGACGGTCGCTCGCTGACCGACGGTTGCGCATCCGTGTTAGGAAGTGACAGGCGTATATATTTTATTTTTCCCGATTTCCACGCTTCGGAACCCGCCGTCTATCATCTGAGTTATGGCAAAAAGTTAAATAATATGGGGGCAACTTTACTAGCATTGTAGTGTGAGTTTATTTAAGACAGATGTGCGACTTATCCGGCCGCTAACTGGGGAATTCTAATTCCAGCCATAAATAATGCCGAAATAAGCAAACAATGGCTAACTGTTTTTGTGTGTTTTATATTATGTTTGCAAAGTGATGATAAATTATGTCTGCCATCAAAAGGTATCCATAAAAAAATAATTACACAACATAGGTACCTACGTCGCATATCCAAGTCCGCTCTTATGAAGGTGAATTTGCTGAGGCTCTGTATTTTTAAAACCTTCAATCCCTTCACGCGTACACCATCAATATTTTTATGAAGCATCATACACGCAAATACAGATTGGACCGGTTAGTAGTTAAGATGACAAATGCGTCAGTTTTCCACTTGGGCGTCATGGGTTTGATAAATACGCACTAGAAATATTTTCAGTTTATAACGATGGTAGTAGAAGTTTTTAAAATATTGTCGGATTATTTGATTCTACCTAACCCGAGAAAGTTTTTATTTTTTTCATTAAAAAAAAGAAACAGAAAACATCAATGTTGATTGGTTTTTAGCACTGAACCCGTAACCTCACGAGTCTAATTTAAAAAAAATATTGCCGTCAGGGCCCATATCATCTTTGGGGATGCTGTGTGGAGGGTTTTTTAAGGAAAGGAAGAAGAAGAAGTTCTGGGAAAAAAAGGTATGAGGGTGGGTAGGAATCTGGGGTCAGTGTGTCTAGGAGTGACGTACGTACGAATCCACCCCTGCTACTGCATTGCACGGCAATGGGTCGAGAGAGTCCGGCTGGAGAGGTCAATCTCCGTAGATGGACACATCCGCCCTCAAGATCTAGACAAAATCCACCTCATGAACCTTGGCACCCCTGCCAAGTCACTTGGGGTGACATCCAATGAATGGTATCCGGGGTGGCGGTACCCATACACGCCTCTCAAATTGTAATGTAAGTATTCCTCTACCTGTCGGAACTGTGCACTCCAAACGATGTCAATACTAGGCGATCAACTCTTCGATCAGCGTTTTCAACGGCCATAGAAAGACTCTCAGTACCTAAACGCAATTCCAATACCAATTTCGGAAACCGAGCTTTTGAGGTAGCAGGTCCAACAGCTTGGAGAAAACTCCCTTCATATTTGTGAAAGATCGACAGCTCTACTGAATTCAGAGCAAAAGCAGACTCATCTTTTTAAATTATCATATCCAGAATAACGACCGCATTAGTTTAGCGGTGTTTTCGAGTACTCAGTTCAAGGCTCAATGTGGCTCTGTACCCTCTGGCTGGAAAAAAGCGGTCATTCATCCTATACCTAAGAAAGGTGACCGCTCCAACCCGGCCAACTACCGCCCCATAGCGATCACATCAGTTCTGTCCAAGGTGATGGAACGTGTGATCAACGATAAACTGCTCATATACCTCGAAAAGAACAAAATCATTAACGACCGCCAGTACGGATTACGGCGGAACCGCTCGTGCGGTGATCTTCTCGCGTATGTGACGCATGTTTGGGGGCGGTGCCTGGAACGTTATGGTGAGATTCAAACGGTCTCACTGGACATTTCTAAGGCCTTTGACCGGGTTTGGCAGCGAGGACTTGTCAACAAACTGCCTTATTACGGACTTCCCGTTTCCTTGTGTACGTGGATTGCCAACTTATTGAAGGAGAGTTCGACTCAGACGGTTGATGATGGTTTCATCTCTTCCTCGCATTCAATAAATGTCGTCCCACAAGGATCGGTTCTGTCTCCGACATTGTTTTTGTTGAACATCAATGATCTCTTGACATGTGCACCAATCCATTGTTACGCGGATGACAGTACAATCCATGATTGCTTTTTGTTTGACAAGCCTCCAAAAGGCACACAAACTCCAACGGCTCAGAGGGCTTTGAAGCAGAGAATGGACGGTTACCTAGATAGGGTCTCCTCTTGGGGTAAGAATAACCTCGTCGAATTTAATGTTTCAAAGACCCAACCATGTCTGATTACGTCTAAAAGAGATCGAAATGACAATCTAGTCTCCTTTAATGTAAGCAATCTTCCCAACAAGCCCTCCATTGATATGCTTGGTGTAACCTTAAGTGACCAGCTCAGGTATGGGGGCTCCATCGAAGACCGAGTAAAGTTGGCCTCTCAGAAGCTGGGCGTATTGTACAGAGCCCGCAGATACTTTAATAGTACACTACTGCTGACCCTGTACAAATCGCAAGTGTGCCCCACTGAAGAATTTGGCAGCCACCTCTGGTCGGGAGTCCCAAAATATCTGAAAAAAAACCTTGACTCTGTGCAGAAAGCGGGCGGTCCGTTTGATAGATTCGCCTATCTTAACAAACGGGTTGCAATCCTTGGAGCACAGACGTCAGGTGGAATGCTGTCCTTATTCTACCGGTATTTTAATAGAAGATGCTCTGAGGAACTAGCGTCATTGATCCCTTCGGCACCGGTGCATAGTCGGGAAACATGCCAAACGCGCGCCCAACATTGGCACACGGTTGACATTTGTCACATGAGAACGGATCGCTTCTACGATTCGTTCTTGTGTTCATCAGCTCGTCTGTGGAATGATCTGCCGGCCTCTGTGTTACCTAAATCCTAGAACATGGGTCTCTTCAAGACCCAAGTTCACTCCTTCATATCCTCTAAAAGACCCTCCACACAGCATCCCCAAAGATGATATAGGCCTTGAGGGAAGTTATTTCCCTCAGGGTCTCCTTTATGGAGTTACTGTATAAAAAAGGGATTTAATTATATATCTATTTACCTTCTTTAATTTCAATAACATTTATTACAATTCAACTTTTGTATGCTGTACCACTGACAGCACGAGCAATAATCGTAACAGGTATTTATAATATTATAGATATGTATGTTAGTTGTAAGACTGTAGTTTTAAGTCATACTTGTAAGTCATTTTATAGTATTGTGTATAAAATATGCACAATAAATATGTATTAGTTTTACTTAAGTCTAAATTGTAAGTCACTAGCTATAAATTTTAATTGTAAGTCACTAGTTATAAGTAATAGACGTAAGTCGCTAATAGATAATCTCAGTAGATAATCCCTAGTTATAAGTCTTAGTTCTAAGTCAATAGTTATACATCTTACTTGTATGGTATTAGTAATAAATTTTAGTTGTAAGGTATTAGTTATGCGTCTAAGTGATATGTTACATAAATTATTTGTAAAGCGCCCTTGATGTGTATTTTCCACGAAAACGGCGCTATAGAAGTAATCCAATTATGATTTATTATTACAATCTTGAATTTAGCTGTATATATTCCTACCTTTATATATAGCGTGAGTAGTTATGAATTTCTTCCCCGCCTCGTTACTGATTTTTTTAATGGCTACCTACCTCAAGTGTACCGATGGAAAATAGTTTTCCAACTTTCCTTTTTATATTTCAAAAGGCGCTAAAATCACGGCACTCCAGGTGCCATTTGGCTCACGGCCGTGACTGCCATACCTATTATAAACATTCTTAGATCTTATTGTGTAAGTAGTATTTTAAAATGAACAAATACGTAAGTGCCTACGCGTGAATATGGTGGTTGATTAGGTATCATTAGCTATTTGTGGAATTAGGTATAATTATAGGCCAGAATACAGAAGTAGTAGTTAGTGGTTCACTGATGCAATGCTTCTTATAGCATCATCAATACGTTACCTACTTTGGTTCCTGCCCACAGTAGTACCTAGTGTTGTATCATTTAGGTGCCCTTATTTCAGAAAGTTAGGAACCGAAAATCCAAAATACGTAATTTTTTCATTTTATCACATTTGAAATTAGTTCCTATAAATGTGAATATTTTCACAGTTCATAACATGAAAATGAATAGTTAATAGTTAATAATTTTTATATTAATATTTTAAATATTTGTCTCTGACAAAATACCGTATAATAAGTAATACGTTCAGCTTAATACATTGAAATGGCAATATATGAATTTCTGCCATCTAGCGGCGGGGGTTGTACGAGTTGTTTTTTTCATATGTAATTCAACACTCGGCACATACTAACACCACGCTCAATTACAATCACGACGCACACCAACACAACAGAAGAAACATATATCTAAAATACACTAAAAAAAATATGGACTAAAATCTTTAGAATATAGCTTACACACAATACAATAAATTACCCAACGAATTATTAAAAATGCAAGCCAATGTGAAAGGTCTCAAAGGAAGATGCTTAAACTCTATTATTTGAAAGAATACCTTAATTATTAATGCTGTGATGTATCTCTCGAATAAGTATAACTATCTTCTAATAAATGTAACATCAATAGAAAAGGAGGATAAAATAGCAATTCAAATATCATCTCTTTGCTTAAATTTTCTATATTTTCTAATAAAACTGTGTTTATCTGAAGCGACCTTCCAGGTAAGTATATTTTTCTGTATCTGTTTATATATAATTAGAAAAAATAATAGGAAGTTATATTTGCACAGCGCCTTTGAGGTGATTTTACATGAAAACGGCGCTATGCAAATCATCCAATTATTATAAGTATTATAATGTGCCAGTGATGTGTTTCTTTATAATAAGTGTCTCTGTACACTTATACTATAATGTGCCAGTGATGTGTTTCTTTATAATAAGTGTCTCTGTACACTTATACTATAATGTGCCAGTGATGTGTTTCTTTATAATAAGTGTCTCTGTACACTTATACTATAATGTGCCAGTGATGTGTTTCTTTATAATAAGTGTCTCTGTACACTTATACTATAATGTGCCAGTGATGTGTTTCTTTATAATAAGTGTCTCTGTACACTTATACTATAATGTGCCAGTGATGTGTTTCTTTATAATAAGTGTCTCTGTACACTTATACTATAATGTGCCAGTGATGTGTTTCTTTATAATAAGTGTCTCTGTACACTTATACTATAATGTGCCAGTGATGTGTTTCTTTATAATAAGTGTCTCTGTACACTTATACTATAATGTGCCAGTGATGTCTTTATTACAAATGCAAATTATGTATTTTAAGTATGTTTGTTTCTAAAAACTGTACTGCAGGTTCTGCATGTGATCCCACAATGAGTTTCTTAACTCTTGGGTATACAATGCAAAATGTATTGTATATTTTTAATAAAAAAAAATTAAAAATAAAAATTAATAGATATTGTCTGAAATTAATTATAGAAATCGATATACAATCTCATATAAATGCCAGTTGATTTGGAAATTAGATGTGCCGGTGTAGAAACTGTAATCAAATGTTATATTTTAGGATTCAATGTACATATCTATAAAAAAAACATTACATAAAACTTCATTTATCTGTTTAGTCAATGGTTTACTACAACTGGATTTTATTTTTGACTCCATTTTAAAAATCGTAAACTACTTTTAGAGGGAGAAATGTAACTACAG
This sequence comes from Halesus radiatus, assembly GCA_022606495.2. Lineage (NCBI taxonomy): Eukaryota > Metazoa > Arthropoda > Insecta > Trichoptera > Limnephilidae > Halesus > Halesus radiatus. Next base: position 12,196 of record JAHDVE020001784.1, on the reverse strand, counting down.
CGCCCTTGTGGTGATTTTTCACAAAAACGGCGCTATACAAATCATCCAACTATTATGATTATTATTATTACCTCGACTTAATAAAACTACAATGACAGTATTCGAAGATTATGACAAACATCGCTACGTACACATAATCCAAATATTATCATTCCAAACTAGTTCGAACCAGTTTGACGCATGCTCGCGATGATATATCGGTGTACACTAATGCATTCAAAGTTGCAGGTAACATGAGCAAATTTAAAAAAAATCCCTTTTTAAATAAAGTAATCGAAACAGTCCGCTCCATTATCGGTGGCATTGATTGTGCAACGTTGTTTAGAACTGAAGCTACCAATTTCCTTCAGGTACCACCTACCAAGGTGAGTCTCTAAATCGTCCAAATGATTACGCGGCCACCAGCGACCACCCGCTCGTGGGCTGGATGTTTATCCGGCGCATGCGCAGGAGTGTTCCCGAAACCTCTCAGCTTTATAATATCACAAAAGCGTTCGAATTTAACACGTACGTTGCCATTCATTGAATTGCAATTTGGCACGCATGTCACGCGGCCTGTTATTCCATCTCCGGCCTTAAATCACGGGAAATAATATTCTTGCCGGTGTGGCTGGGCTTCCATTCATAATGTCCTTCGGGCCTTTGAGGATTTAAGGATGGTAGTTTGGCCGGGGATCTGCCTGAAGATTGATGCGACGAGTCCTCTGGAGCTCAACACTCGGACTCTGAGCATCAATCAGCGCACTCGACGCTTGTTACTTGCAAATTGTGATTAAGAATGTTGCATGATTGTTGTTTAATTTTGTAAGTTGTAGAAGGGGCATGTTCTCACTTAAATGTCGTAAGTTCCTGGTTTTACCTTATATAATTATAATAAGAGTTAATTTCTATAGCGCAGTTTTGTGGAGGTTCACCTCGAGTGCGCTTTACACTAACTAACCTAACCTAATATAATTGTAAAATAACAGATATACTACATAGTATATCTGTTATTATAGTATAGCATATGCAATTAAAACTATGACATAAAATACTCATGACGAGCAGACTCACTTACATGCACAATTTAGAATAAACTAGGGGTATAAATAATCAAATGTAAACTACAAATATCAAAAGACCATGATAATCTACACAAAATAACCCAACCTAAAATAATTAGAAAATAACATATACATTACGTGCATGCAAGATAAAACCACAACCTAAAATATTCACGAGTAGCAGACTTACTTAGATGAACATTTTAGCTATTGTACTATAATATTTTAGAAGCTTAGGGTGTAAATAATCAAATATTAAAGTAGGTACAAATAACAACAGAGCAAGAGAATATTATATGACATTATACACATGGTTTTTCACTGGATACTAACAGCCGTTCTCCCCAACTTTTCGAATGATCAATCTGAGCCACCGATCAGCCAAGTGTTTCGTTAAGTATTCGCTCTATTTGACTGTCTCCAAACATTTTTTATCTTTGAACTTCCTAAATTGTCTATATAGGACTCGCCCACTTCTTTGGAAAATATAATTGTACCCCCACACGTTCATAGTCAATAAAATGACATCAAAGTAAAAACTTTCAATGTTAAATTAACATAGACGAGCTAATTTTGTATTTATTATGAATACATATTATTTGTCTTAAATATTGTAATACAAACACCAACATTTTATATTTAAAAACGTATATGTTAAAAATAAAGCTTGACTTTTACTAAAATGCCGCGAAAACGGAGGTAGACTTTTTTGACGTTTGTCTTTCGTACGTTCTTTCAATTTTCAATCAATAATTGTCAATAATATATTCATCGTCGCTGTCTTCATATTCGCTGTCCATACCCGCTATTGGTACTACATTAAAAATATCTTCATTTTCGCTCTCCATATTCAAAATTGTCAATACACAATAGGTACAAAAAATAGTTCGCGAAACGAATGATGTTTGACCATAGATCTCTATGACATTTGACGTTTACGCTGTCATTTGACACTCTGTTGACACTTTTTATAACTAGTATTTTACTGAGAAGAACTTTAATCCACAAAAATCGATAACTTAAGATGATCGTAAGTTTGACCGAGAATTTCGTTGGGAAAGGCGAATTTGTGCATTTGAACAGTGCTGAGGCAAAGTTTCGGCTCAGCAGTTGCTCAGTAAGGTTGGGAAGAACGGCCGTAAGGGCATTAAACAACAAGGAGGATAAAACCGCAACTAAATAAGCCACGGAAAAGGAAAAAAAAATGGCCTGAAATTCTATTTCTACGTACATGAAGTTATGTTTTATATTATCGGATAGGATTTTTTGAACAATTTGGTTTTTAAGTACCGTTTGAATTCTGCAAAATTCTGGATGTTAGCAATTTTGGAGGAAGCTTATTCCAGATAACCGGATATACGAAAATGTGATGCTGTGTCGGTTTAATGAATGTCACCCGTGATAGTTATGCCTCAAGTGATTGGAAATTAACAATCTGGGAGCTAGCAAGCAGTGAATTTTGAGATCACAGATTATTTGCACAATAAATGTATTGCCACATAAATTACTTTCAAATTTAATTATCGGTTAAACTCTATCATTCGCGGAACAAAACTTGTATTTTGTTTACGACTAAAATTGTTAAAGGAAAAAAAATACAACATATAGTTATTATAAATAATAATGTTTCGACCGACTAAACGCCTGTTCAATTCTAACTGCTAAATTTATTATGTGATATTTATTAGCCATTCTAATTTGAAAAATCCACCGATTGTTAATAGCCAGAGAGAGTAAAATAATGACAAAGAGTACCAATTTAAAGCGACGAATCGGATGATATTTTTTTGTGATAAAAATAAATTTATTAAAAAAAAATAGTTTTTTCAAAGTAGGTAACAGAAGTCTTAAAAAAATCATCGAAATTCCTCCACAATGCCAGGATTTCTGCTACAACAGTTTCGAAATAATGGGAAATGTTTGTTAGGTACAACAATTGCAAGGAAATTAACGCTACAACATTTTTTTTTTATATGCAGTTGCCTAACAATGCAGCAGCATTTTGTCTGGTTGATTGCTTCCAACCTTTCAGGTGACTAAATATCTAAACAAAGGAATCTTGCTGAAATGCTGTTAACTTTATAATAATGAAAGTGTCTTTTCAGGAAGGCTGAAACTATTAAGTTCAATGATAACTTGTGAAGTCCTGTAATAAACATCTAATAAAGCGAACCTGTATTATAATTTTACCTCACTTTAAAACAGCACGCTATTCAAATTCGGTGCTAAAAAATCTACATGTATTTTTTATTTCTATCGCCTTATTATATTAATAATAATAAGAGTAAATTTCTATAGCGCAGTTTTGTGAAGGTGCGGACAAAATTGCGGTATGTATTACTTCTAGAGAGCGAGTTCAAATAGTTAATACATTTCCATACTCGTAGCGCTTCAGTGGAAAACCGTGGAAGCATGTAAACCTTTAGGAACCTGTTAGCTGCCCGGGTGCGCAGCGACTATGGGATTCGCTAACAACAAATTTGTACAGAATAATATTTTTCAAAAAAATAATAGATTTTTCTGTGATTTTTTCAAGTTGTTATTAAAATAAGTTAATTAATGAAATTGTTTCCTCACGAGATTATTTATATTCATTAGCTATTGATGAATCGCCAAATAGTTTCTTGTTGCTAGGTCGCTAATCTCTCGTCCATTGATATGATCAAATTCCTTTAGATCGTGGGAAAAATATAAATAATTATGAAATAGATCAACGCAGGATTTACGGATGAGGGATTTTTTTCTCCCTTTTTTAATCTCCCATTGAATTCCCAATAAGATAGGACCGCCACTGATCTATATTAATACAAGATATTATTAAGTTCAAAAGAGTAATTGTCTCAAAAGATCTAAAAAGATAGTACTTGGGTACAATTTCAAAGTTTGTTACTATTGGCTGGCAAATTTTCAATGAGGTAATATTTAGAATGCAACTTTTTTTTTGTAAAAACTCTTGCTTGAGTTGCAATTTTGCAACTACTGTTAGGTTTCTATATCATGCATAGAGCGGCTTTTCTCTTATACCCATCTACGAGTAGTTCTCAGAGAAGTACGTTGGTTTTCTCGACACCCAAACAATCAAAACATTTTTCTCTTCTAGAGAATTGCTTTCAATGATAAATAAACATATTAAACATTAATTTAAAAAATATGCTTTGTTTACACCACTTTATATATATATATATTCCTGATGATGAAAGCATCGTTTTCTAATCATGTAGATATTTATATAGATACATAAATATCTACATAAAAATCTACATGATTAGAAAACGATGCTTTCATCATCAGGAATATATGAATACATATTTAGTATTCATATATTAGTGATGATGAAAGCATCGATTTAGAAACATGCAGATATTTATGTATATTTATAAAGTGGTGTAAACAAAGTGTATTTTTAAATTAATTTATTAATAATGACGCCACAAAGTGAATACCAATCGTTTGAAGAAATTATAAACATATTATATTTTATCATTGAAAAAGATGATGTTAACCAATCCTAAACGAAACATGAAACCGAAAAAAACCACAGAAAATAAAAAGGGTATCAGTCGCATCTGGGAATGGAACCCTGTCTATTATCTTCTTCGATGATTAAATATTGCAATAAAGGTTTATAAGTTTCAATAAGTTATTATAATAAATTGAATATTATATTTGGATGACGAGAAGGTGAACAATAAGAAAGTTCATTTTTTTCGGACTGAAGTTACATCGAAAAGCTGCCAGTAACCAGTAGGTAATATTTTATGCTATATCTCCCACGATTTAAACACGTTTTGTAGAATCTTAAGTATTTCTTCGATCATAAAAATGGGGTGAGTAAATTTCGTCATTAGAATGATTACTTTCCATATTAGACTTCCTATCACCAACTGAAACAATAATTTGCCTAAAGACTCGTTAATTAATTTTTGTCCTAGACATTAAATGAATGACATCGTTTCTGGTCTAAAATAAATTAATGATTTCATAGTGAAAATTAAAAACCGTATTAGACCCAGGTGCAGATTGGATACTTTAGTTGGTAACTATTATGCATTCTAATGCACAACATTCAAAGATCGGCAAATGAATACAATAAATTTAAATTTAAAAATATTAGATAATAATAATTGGATTATTTGTATAGCGCCGTTTTTGGTGAAAAATCATCTCAAGGGCACTGTACGAATATTACTTCCTATTATTTATCTAATTACGTACAGATACAGGAAAAAACATACATACGAGTACCTAGCAGGTCGCTTCAGATGAACGCAGTTTTATTAGAAAATTTAAAAAATTGAAGCGTAGAGATTCTATTCTATTCTTCTATTGATGTTACATATATTAGAAGATTGGTGGCACAAGAAGAGTTGGTATTTATTTGAAATATTTTTAATATTTAGGACTGGAAAATATTTATAAAATGGCTTGAAAAAGCGTAAGAAGTTTTTAATAGATATTAACGTTTTTTTTTTTTTTCACATTGGGTTATTTACAGTGTTGCGGGTTGTGGAGGCATTTATGCACCGATTTGTGATTTAAAAAATAAATTCCATATGTGACTTCAGGTAAGCATTAACCATCTAAGCAAATTTACGTGTGCATTTCTTCAATTTATGGATATGATTGTCTGAAAATATGAGTTTTAAGTTTAGTTAGGTAACGTATTTACTAAATCATATTGTAAAAAAAATACATAATAGTAGGTACAACCAGTGGCGGCTTGTGCAGTGAACTCACATAAAAACATATTCGAAAATAAGACAAACTTGCATTATAATTTTAAACCGCGCTTAACACAGCACGTTTTTCAAATTCCGTGCTAAAAATACACCCGTCCGTATCAATACTGCCCGAGAACGAGTCTGAAAAAAATCCCGTACATGCGTTATGAATTCAGCATCTATAGAAATTTATGTTCTAAGAACTATTTCATACAAAACTCATACTCATGGCGGTTCAGTGGCAAATCGCGGAAGTTGGAATCAGTTAGATGCCCGGGTTCGCAGCGACTATGGGATTTGTTACATCAAATTTGTACGTAATAGTAATTATCTAGAATTTTTTTTCCTCCCGATAGTATCGTGTTTTAAGTTGTTATTAAAATGACTTAATTACTGAAGATGTTACCCTTTATTGAATATTAAAAAAAAAAAAAAAATTCTGGCTTGAATTGTGATTTTCGTATTTAATTTTTTTTTATAACCTACGATATTATATTCGAATTGTATCTTGTTGCTAGGTCGTTCATCTCTGGTGCAGTGATATAATGATATTTCCTTTCTAGTGAAATGAGGGAATGTTTTCTCCCTATTTTAATCTCCGATTGAACCACCAATGAGATATTTCGCTACTGGGTACAACTGCCATTGACAACTGAGAGTAATGATTAGGTACTGGTGACTCGCCCCGCCCTCGTGTGACAGCAGGCAGTTAGTACTACGTACTAAGTACTTTCACGTAGACTGTAGATTGTGGTGTCATCTCCCGGCATCAGCATCCACCGTGCTTGCATTTCGCATCGTTAACGTAATGTTATGGAACTAATTGTTATTGGAAACGGTTCGTTGTTGATTTTATTTATCCCCGTCATTACCCGCGTTACAACGAAAAATAAAGCAAGTCATTCGTTACGTCGTTACACTATCTGGGCTACCACCAACGGCTATCACCTCCTCCCGACTCCTAACCCCCGTGTGCCCGTGAGAAGTAACTACCTACTACATTACACACGTTTCCTAGTAACTTCACATCAATTTAATTCCCTTAATGTCTCCCAATTACTTTCTAGATTATACCCAATTAATGAAAAGTATCTTGTCATCCATACGACATGCTGTTTTGTATTGAATCATACCATTTTAAATAATTAAAATCAACGAACTACGAACATTAAAACATCAATTGATTCTCTAATTTTATAGACATATCTCAAAAGGACTTAGTCGATTTCCCTTTTCCAGCGCTTCATAGAACTTGCCGTGCTGATACCAACCCTGATGTATGGCAGTGCGGCATGGAACTGGCAGACGAAGGATGAAAATAGACTGAATTCTGCGTAAATGAGATCTCTGAGGCGAATGTGTGGTAAAACCATGTACGATCGTGTAAATAATGTTGAGATTCATAAAGAATGCAAAGTAAGCGTAATGAGTAACATTGAGAAAGGGACGTTTACTCGTAGATGGTTTGGGCATGTAGAGCGAATGAACGATTGAAATAATGAAAGAATGAAAAAATTAACGAAAGAATGAATGAACGAATGAACGAATGAACGAATGAACAAATGAACGAATGAAAGAATGAACGAATGAAATAATAAAAGAATGAAAAAATTAACGAATGAATGAATGAACGAATGAACGAATAAACGAATGAACGAATGAACGAATGAACAAATGAACTAATGAACGAATGAACAAATGAACGAACGAAGGAATGAACGAATGAACGAATAAACGAATGGACGAATGAACGAATGAACGAATTAACGAATTAACGAATGAATGTATTAACGAATTAACGAATGAACGAATGAACGAATGAACGAATGAACGAATGAACGAATGAACGAATGAACGAATGAACGAATGAACGAATGAACGAATGAACGAATGAAGGAATGAGTGTAAGGAGAATATATGTGGCGAATGTGAATGAAAGAAGAAGCGGGGGACGCCCGAGGAAGACATGTCACGATCAAGTGAATGAAATACTCGAGTCGGGTCATGTCAGACGTCGGAATCACAGAAGAGAATGTATGAATGAGACGATGTATGAATGTGAATGAAACAAGAAGTGTGTGTGAGTTGTTTGGAGGCCCGTCCTCTCTCCCTACCCCTGCGGGGAAAAGGCGGGATGGTTAGTTAGTTAGTTAGTTAGCCGATATAGATTTGTGTGAATATTATAGATTAGAGTAGATTTAAGATCACTTAGTTTTTAGCTGGGAACAATTCCCAATCTCAAAACAGATAACTAACCTATCTCAACTGAAGTGGAAGCAAAATTATGTTTATGTGATTTTCCAGCCTTTTTACAATAGGTATATCTTTTTTCCCCACAGAAGTACATATTTATCCAGCTAGACATAATTTTGCTCTGCTGGTAATACAGAGTTGACAGGTCAAGGAACGTATTTATTGATTACTTCTGTTTTTCTACATTCCTACGCCAGTTTGGAATACCATGTCTCCATCCTAAAGAATTCATCCTAAGGTGAGAGTACTCTACTTAAACAGAAAAAAATAATATTACAATGTATTTTTTTCTATCGGTTTGGAATTTGATATGGAATGAAAGTTTTCTAGAACAATCAAACGAACGCATTGTTTTTAAAGGAGATATTAAAGCTATAATGAAAATGCCTTCAGAACTGTTCTGATGATAAGCTTGTTTATCATTAGTTATTTACTATTGTTTAGACAAATTACTAATACTAAATAATAATAATTATTATCTTTTGTATTATGTTATACTTAGGTAACGACATGCTACTACTAAATATTGCAAGTTTAAATATTATCAGTCCCTAGTCCTAGTAAAGTTTCAATATTTGAACTGGCAACACACTTCTTCTATTCTAACAACTTTTGTTGGGTCTTCGAAATATTTCTTTTCTTTTTTAATAGTTTATTCTCTTTGTTTCTGTTACTATAATAATCCAACGCTCAATCATCTACTTTATATATCGTTACTTGTCACCTTTGTTATTATTTTTTAACGAATATTATGTGTAGGTTGATATATACCTACATAATATACATACTTCTAGTTTAATCCTTTTTTCTTTCTATTAAGTTCTTCTATCACTTAGCTCGTCCATTTTTAAATGTATTTTCTCTCTCCTCCACTGTTATTTTTATTTCTGTTTATTACTTATGTTCATAGGATAGAAGAAGAAGAATGGATACTCCATGGGCGTATATATACAAATGAAATAAAATAAATAAATTTGAATTTTCGCAAGAATTTCAATTATCGGAAATCAGTTGGACTATTACACCTTCAATATTGGGGAAGATTGTATTGCGGAAGGATAAAGGATAAATGCTGTTTGAGAGAAACTGTTCATGGTGACTAAACATTAGCAAAGCCATTTTAATCAAAGCGATGAAACAGCAAACAAAGGCATTTTAATTAATTTAAGTGTTCCACAACAAAACGATAACGTGTTGTATTCCAAATTCCTAGCACACTCACAGTAAGACGAGGATATTAATGATTTTCTCTCCATAAAATGGAAAAACGTAATAAAAACGAGGGCTCTGATTATTTGAATCAGCATGGCTTGTGGCTGTGGCTGATGTTGGTCGCAATCAATCAGTTTTACTTTAATTTTCCCTTTCCAAATTACACACGTAGCCGGCAATAAAACGTCATGTTTGATTTACGTGATGTTTTATAAGAACTATCAGGAGCAGCACGACTAGAAAGAATTCACGTTTGTGGAATTGAATTACTGAAAAACGTTTGCTTCCTCGTATTTACCCACAGGTTTGTATTAAAAAGCGATGAATTATTTTTGAAGACGGAAATTACAGGCTGCTCATAGGATTTATTGAGCGTTAACCCCGCAATTTGACTTCTACTCTCGATTCACTATTATTAAAGCCCGCTCGCCGGCGCACTAGTAAACACCAACACACACTGCCTCAATCAACCGACTTCTACCAGCAAACTTCATGTGCGGTGTTTCTGTGCATGCCACAAACACTCAGTCATAACGGATTCAATTTCTAAACTCTGGGGAAGGATGCGCCTCGTACGCAGCGATTCCCAAAGGTAATTAGATTTCATTTCGTTTGATTTGAACCGAAATTATCGAATAGGTTTAAATGCTATGCCAAATGTGAGCTTCTATTCCACGTTATTCTTATTCAGTCTCAACGGATTTAATTTCTAAACTCTAGGGAAGGATGCGCCTCGTAGGCAATGATTCTCAAAGGTAATTAGAATTGTTTTCGTTTGATTTGAACCGAAAATATCCAATTCTACCGATAGCTATCGAGTAGGTTTCAATTCTATGCCAATAATGTGATGCTACTTCAGATTATATGTTGCAAACTGCTTGTTAAAAGCTTATTTCAAATTACAAAATAACTGTGCTAGAAGAGGTTTAATTTTAGATAATTTAATACAGACTTCTCAGCTCTCAGGCAAGATACAACATTATTTAGAACGAGTTTGGGGAAAGTGGGTGCATAATAACCTCCATATTTGAAGGTGCTCTTTTTTATGGTAGGTTAGGTATCAGGTAGACTAGACTTACACTAAAAGAGGTGCCATTGATAATACGTGTGGCTAGGTGAGGAAACGAAGGTTGGTAGGATACGGTAATTGTGAATTTGAAATCAGGAGATTATGATTGTAAATATGGAGAATACGCAAGAGAAAAGAAGAAATCATATAATCGGAATTACTATTTCTGTTAGCGGAACCTTATTACTATATTTTAGTATGTTCACTTTTTTGTAACCTCCTTGAAATAAGGCATTGTCCTTATCCTTAATTCTAAAGACTTTTTGCTTAACTGCGGTTCCGGTTCTCTCGGATGACAGCTGTCATTCAGCGGATGGCATTCTTTAAAAAATATCGATATTTGCGCAGTTTTAACAAAAGAAAAACTCAATATTATCGTAAGTTTCAACTTTATACATTATTGGTGAGTCATTTGTCGCAAATTAAAAATTAACCAAATTAACAAAATTGCTATTTTTCAAGTATTTATGTCAAAATCTGCCTATCTGCGGCATTTTTGGTTGGGGGATCTTATAAAACTAATCTAAATTCAGTAAATTCAGTACCAAACGTTGATTTAATAATAATTTCGCTAGAAAAATAAAAAAACATTCCAAATATAAAACGATATCGAAAAATAAAAATGTCCATACTAATATAAAAACAGAATGCGCACGTGACGTCAGATGTTCCAAATGCAATGGTACCAACATAACAAGGTGTTTTGGTGAGATGATTTTTTATTAGCTATTAAATAACGAGTTATAAATTCTACATATAACTATATTTATTAAAAGTTATATATTCAGAATCGGAATTAGCTGATCTATATAAATACATATTTTTAAAGCCATCATATTTTTCATTGGAGTCCCTTATTAAACCACAGATCCTTTAAAAATGTATTGTCATTGACATGTAATCGGAATCGCAATTAAGCAAAATTTCTTCAACCCTAAGGATAAGTACAATGACTTATCCTTAAAAACAACCGGAATCAGGCCTCATGTGGATATAGAAAAATATATTAAAAAATATATATTATAATCACTTCATCAAAGGGTTAAATCACTTTGTGGCATCTTTTTAAAAAATATACAAAATTCAATAATTTTTTTAAAATAACTCTTAATCATTTATTTTTAATTGTATTATGAAACTTAAATAACCCTAATTTTAGCACGGTTTAATAGCGCATAAACAATTAATCTAAACTAAAAAAGAGTTACTATGGATACCTACCTAGCTGTGGGTATTATTGAATAGAGGTAGGTACTTGAAACGTTTAATGGATATTCCATAGTACCTTACCTATAACTCTTCACAAGGTAGATAGGTAAGTACTTAGATGTTGCTTATTTAGGATATTATGTTCTATACCGTTTTTTTTTTTTAATCTGAAGTAGGTACCTACTCGTATACTTAACACCTTCATTACAAAAATAAGTAGAATTTTTTTGCATTTCAGCATGACAGTGTTATCTTCATGTGTGTTCTGAGTCCTGAAAAAACATTCTTTGTAATATTATACAAATTATTTGTTGTCCAAGAGAACACACAAACAGCAAACAATTTCTTATGGCAATAGTTAATGGGATTTGAAAGGAAAAGCGGTTTCTATTATCATTATTAGTGTCGATATGTTGACAGTTTGCTCGTGTCAACATTCCGATTGACAAGTGCCCGAGGGACAATGGGCACGGATTATCCGTTCCTTTAATCCCTTCGCGCACAAAGGATTTCCCATTTGCAAAACTGTGCATCTTAAGTGAAACATGAAATATTTTCTAGAAAAAGTGACGAAGGCTTAGATGTTTTAATAAGTTTATTTTGAACACCTATCGTTCTTTGCTTTGACAACTTGAAGGGATTAGAATTGAAACTCTTTCTCGGTAAAATGGACGAATGCAGGAATTATT
>JAHDVE020001783.1:0-11526 GCA_022606495.2 Halesus radiatus | reverse complement strand
CCAGCATCTGTTCATGAGGAAAGGATACTTCTATTTTTAAGTATTCAGTCCCGAACGAACAATATATGCAACTAACACCTAGCATCTCGCAAAACAATGGGTTATTACAATATATTGCGCTTATCGACTCGCCCACAGCAAACAGGTTATGGTGGATCTCTCGCCACTAGTTTGTGATTTAGACCGACAAGGCCAGGCTCCTGTTCAAATTCAACCTTTAGCCAAGAAAGATGCCATTAAAAATAACATACCGTCGATTTGTGATCGGGGAAAGAAGGTATTCGAAAGAGTTGACTCTGGATTCAAAAAACAGATGAGCTCCTTCGATGAACCCGAGAGTCGATAAATGAGAGCAAACTCCAAAACCTTTTCTTATAGGATCGATACCAATAACAACGGAAGCAATAGTACTATTGGCGAGGCTAATAATAATGGTATTTCAATCAAATAGAATCAAGAGTCTCCACTGAGTATGCAGCCAGCAAAGACCAATTAATCAAGTATATAACAATTTAATGAAGAGGAGAGCAACCATAACGCGAGTAATAAGCTCAAAAGTCAGACAGACATCAGCACCAAACACAGTTTCTCTCCTGAATAGACCGAAACTCCAGTCAATCTCTCGACCTTTCAAATAATCAGAACCTTGGGCGAAGGCGCTTTTGGTAAGGTTTTGCTAGTCAAAAACTTGAACAACAAAAAGATATATGCTTTGAAAGCATTGTCAAAAAAGAATCTAATCCTCAACAAGCAGATAAAAACAGCCATCAGCGAAGTCAAGATACTGAAGCAGTGTCAGCATCCATTTATCGTATCGCTACACTGCAGCTTTCAGACCCCGAGCTATCTTTACATGTGCCTCGATTACTGCGACAGTGGGGATTTGAGCGAGTATTTGGCTCGACAGTAGACTATTCCCTAAGCGGACGCTCGTAAAATTATCGCTCAACTTGTGTTAATTATCGAATATCTCCATGAAAAGCGAATTATTTATCGCGATCTCAAACCTGAAAACGTGCTTTTATGCTCTTCCGGCTTCATTAAGCTTGCGGACTTTGGGTTGTCCAAGTAAAACCCGGCCCAGAAAGTCTGCATGAGTTTTTGTGGGAGTCCCGCTTATCTCTCGCCCGAGATGCTCGCACAGCAAGGCTCCGGCAAAGAGGTCGATATCTATGGAATCGGATGCATCCTCTATTAGATGTTGGCGGGACTGCCTCCTTACTATTCCGATAAAATGTTGGAACTCTACAAAAATATCAAGGAAGCTAAACTCAAGTTCCCCGCCAACATCTCAGCAGTCGCCAGGGATTTGTTGGAGAAGCTGTTAAGGAGAGACCCTGCGAAAAGAATAAACACTGCCGAAATGAAGAAGCATGCATTCTTCAATGGTTTGGATTTCTACAAGATCAAACAAAGGCAGCAGGGGACATGTGTGTTTCCGTCGAGGGAGAACTGCGAAGAGGATTCAGACGAAGAAGATGAGGAAGAGAAGGAGTACAATTTAGGAGTCGGGAAGCTGAATGATCGGGACTACGACGACAGCAACAGAAGAGTAAACAGAGTCAAAGATTTTAGCTTTATCGGGAAGGAATGAAAATAAGATATTTATTATTATGATATTTTAATATTGTTCTTCATAAATATGTATTGGAAATTTTGATTATTTTTATAGTTGTTGGATATTTTATAAACTTTCGGAAGAATTTGGGATTATAGATTGAAATAATGATTTTTTTGATCAGCAATAAAATCTACAAAATTAAGTTTGATATAATGTTGGTTTATAACAAATTTCGAAAAATATTATGAATGAATGCATGGTGTATGTTGTTCATATTTTTTTGGAGCGATAGTAGTTGGACTGGACCATCTCACTCGAACTGTGCATTAGATTGGTTTTATCCAGCATTTCTGTGTCTTGGCTGAGCTATTTCGCCTTTTTAAAATACTAGTTTGCTTTCTCCTCATTTTTTTTAACATATTTGCCCTGTAGTACGAAATATTAGTTGTTTTCAGAAGATATATTTATTAAAAATAGTATTACCAGTTTGTACATAGCTCCGAGCTTGTTGAACCCTTCGGCCACCCCTTTGTTGCAGGCTTCGTAGTAGTACTGGTAGGCTTTTTCATAGTTCCTTTTTATGTCGTCGGAGCCTTCCTCAAATATCATTCTATGCGCACAAATAAATTTATATTATTCAACAGATAAAATACTTTTTAAAAATATTTAATTACCCCATACTAACTAAGACTTCAGGTCTTCTTTCCCGAGCCTCTTCGTAGTACTTCAAAGCCTATTTGAAATCCTGTTCCACCCCGAAACCGGTTCTGTGGCAATCTGCCAATTTTATCACCGCATGCACGTAATTCAGCTTTGCTGATTTTATGAAATAGAGCAGTGCAGTTTTAGGTTCCTGTGGTGCTCCCAACCCCGCCTCATACATCACTCCCAAGAAATAATAAGCCTCAGCCCTTTCCTCCTCCTCCGCTATCATTTCCCGACAGTAACGATTGGCCTCGAACAGCTCATCCTAGCTACAATTAGACGTGTCCCCATTGAGCAACATATCTACGTAGAATAGTTTGCTGTAATGGTCTCCGAGTTCAGCCGCTCTTTTGAAAAGCTTTTTAGCATCCTCTTTATTGGTGGTCTTATAAAATCCTTGGGAATAGCAGAGTCCTAAGTTGAACATCGCCTTCACGTACCCGGCCCTCACGGCTTTTTCGAAATATTCAAGAGATTTTTTGGGGTTTTTGAAGGTCGGATCAAGTTGGTAAAATGAGCCTAGATTGTTCAGCCCCCTCGGGAAATTCTTCTCAGAGGCGGCTAGGTAATATTTATGTGCTTTTTTGGAATCTGGCTTGACCAAATATTGACCCGTGTCCTCATTTTCCACGCCCTTTTCATAGAGATAACCGAGATCAGTCATGGCCTCGCAGCTGCCGAGGTCTGCTGCCTTTTCCCACATCTATAAATACTTGTTGGGTTCTGTTTAAAAGTAGAGTCCCCTTTAATTGAGGGAGCCCAGCTTGTACAATGCTTCTGCGTTTTTCCCTTTGCTCACTGCCAACTTATAATAGGAAATTGCTTTTTATATGTTTTCTGGGAACACCTTTCCCTCCTCATAGAGCACTCCTTGGAGCCATTAGGTATCTGGGAGCTCAGTCAAAAGCTTTTCAGTGACGGAGGTGTTCGGCACCAAAGAAATCGAGAGATACAGTTCGCAGTATTTGCATTTTTACTTTTTTTTCTCCAAAAACTCAGCCAAATCGTTATTCGTCTAGTTATGGTTGACAATATTATTGTTGCTGCCTTTATTTTATTTCGAACTGTTTTATTTCTCTCTGCTTTGTGGCCTCGTAGCAGCGGGTGGTGCGGGTCTGGATGATTGGCATTTTTCGTAAACATTAATAACGTTTGAGACGAATTGTTATTTCAAACCCTTGTTCTGGTAGCAGCCGATCAATGGGAACACCTGTTCGTAGCCTGCTATTCTTCTGAAAGCTGCCTCTACCTAGGCGAGACAGGTCTCTTTAGATTTATCACTGCCTCCAAAACAGCCAAGCTTTGCAGACTTGGCTGCATTAACTTGAACTAGACTCTTCTCGAACTGTTTTACGTTCTCCTTAAAGGACTCGATGATGCGCTCGACCTCTTCGGGCCATTTCGGAGAGATCTTCTTCATGGACTCGTTCATCTACTTGAGGGTGCGCAAGTAGTACTCTTTGTTTGGCTTCTGTAGATATTTATCTGCCTCGAGAGATTCAATGAGTTTTGGGAGGACTTCTTACAGATATTTGATTGATCGTGAATCAGAATCTTCCGGGAGTTCGTTCAGGATTTTCTGTTGAGTGTCGCTGGCTGGCTTGTATTCCATTTTTAAGTTTTGAGAGAATACTTTGTTGGAATCAGTAGATAGATTTTGTTATTATTTTGATTATTTTTTGTTTCGAAAATAGTTTGTTAATAATTGTTATGTCAGTAAATTTAAAAAAAATCAACTACTGGAACATATTGTTTTTTCAAAATATATAGATAAATTGCATATATATGTATTAAATAGAACAAAAAACAAAATTTAATTAGTATAGCCATTATTTTAAATATATATATTTTATGTTATCGATTGACAAGATAATATAAAGTCTGATGTATATTATTATTATTAGGAATATTACCAACGATAGTGGCCTAGTACTTTCAAACTGAGTCATAAGGAATTAGGGATGAATATGTAATTCAATTATCACTTTAACAGTAGTTAGTAAGTTAATTATTTATTTATTTCATTTTCTCATCATTAATCGAATAGCTAAGTATAGTAATATTATCCATTCACAAAATATTATATACTGCTTGTTCTGCGATGGAGTCTATTTTTTATTCATTTACTATGAAAAGGATAAGTAACTTAAACAATTCATAAAATGTTGTCATTTTATCAAAAAATAAACCATTTCATGATCCTTCATGTCCCTGTGATAATTAGTTGAACCAAACCTTTACTTTCCTGAACACCTACTCGATACTGAGTTGTAGGGATTGACACAACCGAAGGGTCGAGATCCTGTATCGGTATTTCTTTCGTAGTAGATGAGCTGATAGTTTGACTGATAATTGCTGCCACTCTTTCTGCTTAAGAGTTATAGACTACATCCCCACTGCTTGGTTGAATAATGGTATATACGACAATAATTGTCTCGTCGTCGTTGATTGCTTGTTGGAACCTCGAAGTCATGTGTGCATTGATAGCTTGCAGGCCACTGAGGATGGTGGCTGGATAGAGGTTGGAAGGATCGATCATGAGGACTGAGCTGGCGTAGCGAGAGGTTATAGGTGCAGAGGATTGATTTGTGACAGGGTCAATGACTTGGTAATTCTGCGAAGATACAGAAATGACGAGCCATAATATGTGAAAAAGTGCAGGAAAGCCGATACTCATTCTTTTTTTTTATTAACTAAGTATATTTTAACTTTCAATTTTTTATATGATATTGTTTATTGGCAGGATATCAGCAGAAATACAACTATCTCCTATTTTTTTATATGTTTATAAAATATTTTATTTGGTTTTTTCCATTCGTTTCATTAGTAATATATATTGTTTTTCTATAATTCTGCGAAATGCCCAACAAAAATCAATCGATGTTCCTACTCCCAGTCATCGCACTGGCGTTGCTCACAGCCAAATGCTCGACAGAAGCATATTCCTACAGCAACACCTCAGAGTGGCCCGAGATCTGTAACATCGGTGAAGCGCAGTCCCCAATCTTGCTTAATATCTCCTAAGCCATAACCTTCTGCGACTATAATAAAATACAAGTGGGATTTCTAGATGGCAACATCAACCTCTCCAGACTCGCCTCCAACACTATCGACTACGAAATGCTCCACAAGAACTCAATCGTTTCGATCGTGGATTATAATCGAGATCTTCTAGAATATCTTGGGGAGAGTCTAGCCTACAAAGTACCAGCGGAGCATATCCTGGACGGTACCCGGTACCCACTCGAGATGCAAATCAAACATAAAATATTCGACGGGCTGACTGCGAGTCTTACTTCTGAACAGCCCATCCTAATCCTATCATTCTTATTTCAGATCGACGATTCTTCCACCAACAACATCTTGGACCAACTGCTTCCAACCAACCCCAATGGTTCGATCGTGGCAAACTTCGCTTCAGTCTTTAGTCCGAAAACATTCAGTCAGGGTTTGTATTATCACTACCACGGTAGTTTGCCTAAACCTCCTTGTACAGAAAATACAAATTGGTATATCTGGAAATCCATATTTCCCGTCAGAACTTCACAATTAGATGTTTTAAAAAATTCCATAAACCATGGCTCGACCAACAGCAGATCGTCACAACCGGTGAATTCCAGACCTGTTTATTTAGTGGATGCTTCATGCAATTCTTTAATGGAGTTCAGCAGTCTAGCGGATTCAAAATCCCCTCACACTGTAGTCTATTCTTCTTCTTCATCCTTTGGATATCAGTATTTATGGAATCTGTGCTTTTTGGTGATTCTATCATTCTTTTTCTACTGATAAATTTATCAAATTAATTAAATAACCGTTTTAAATATATGTTAAAAATACAAAAATAAATTAATTTTGGATGTGAAATTGAAAAATAACAATAATAACAGTAGAAGCAAAAAAAAACAGTAAAGATTAATAGGTTTTGTCATGCACGGATTTGAGGCTCCAGGATACGCTTTATTATGTAAACCTATCCTTCGAATCCACCAAGCACTACAGAGTCGTCCTGGTAGGAAATCAAGTGGACGCCGTGAGTCTCCAGTTTCGCGATGACTTCCAGCTGGTCCTGCACAACTTCTCCCTCCTCAGTAAGGCTGATAACTCCGCTTCCTGCCTCTGGATGATGGCTGAAACTACTGCCAATCAACGCAATAGGACGATTCTTGCGAACGATGCTTCCTTCGACAAAGACAGATTGAATAATATTGAACTCTGAATCACTCACAACAATGTTTCCTGCGATATTCACGATTCCAATCATTTGAGAGTTGGGAAAGTTCGTAAAGGCGATAATAGGGAAATTTAGAGAGAGAAATGTGGACTAAAGGGTCAGTGTGCGCAGGTTAATCTTTCTGAGTAGGCCATCGTTCCCTGTTGATATGAGAAACTCATCTTCAAGATTGTTGGATAGAACGTAGGAAGTAGAACAAACTGAGGAACTGTGAGGCTTGAGGTCGACAGATTTTTCCTGATCCCCTTTGATGTGAACATGGCCACTATGGTAGCCAATGACTGTGTATCCTTTGTGTCTATTGATGCAGCTAACACCGTGTTGATGTTCAGGCATGTCGGTGTATTCTCGGTATAGATTAATTTCATCAAGCAAATATTTCGTTTACTTCTTTGATGTTTTAAACAATCGATGGGTGATCGTAGTAGTCTTTGGTTTGACTTTAGGCACTAATTATTTTATTAAATCCAAGTTCCAGATCAAAATCTTACCATCGCATCCAGCACTCCAAAGTTAATTGTTGCCCATTTCAACAATGCATGTGATGGCCTTGTGGTGACTGCACTTCACTTCATAGACCTTCTATTAATAGAGGATTCTCATTTATCCACTTACTGTACCAATAAAAATAAAATCGCCAGAGACACAGCACATCGATTGGATACGGAGACCAGTGTCAATTTTGTTTATTGTATTTATTTTTAGTTTCTTGGCCGCGCTTGTGGTGCTCGAAGTTGATGAAACAGAAGATGACACAGATTCGGCTCTTTGTATGGTTTCTTCTGTGGTGCAAACAACTTCTTTACAAAAAACGAATGAACTAAATTCTTTGTTGGTTCCTTCAGAAATAAAGTTAGAGATATCCTCGTTCTCACCTCCTCTTCGCTCGAGCTTGTTACTCTGCAGTGCCTCGTCCAAGAGACGACTCAGTTTTGTAAAAGTTGGTCTTTTTTCTTCCTTATCTTCCAACATCATTTTCAACAGATCTACAAATAATGACCCGTCGAAGTCGTTACTATCTATATTGTGGGAAGACAAGACTCGCTTGAAGGAGATGCATTTTTAGTCCTCGGGAAGTTCATTTGTTGCCATCTGGTAAAGGGTGACTCCCATACTATAGACGTCATTTTTTCCATGGTCATTAGGAACCTTAGTAAAGGCGGCAGGATTGAAGTACCTTTATCGCTGTTGGGGTGAAGAGTAGTAAAAAGATCCCACATATTGTGATTCTTCACCCATCCCTTTCCCTCGATGGTGATGGAGGGCTCGAGGAACTCTGGCTTCTTCTCTGCACAGCCCAAAGTCAGTCAACTTACAGGTAAACTCTTCTTCGTCTGTGACTATGAAATTTGCAGGCTTAATATCCCGATGAAAAATGTTTTTAGCTTCCAATTCTGCGAAGAAGTGAATAAATCGAGAGGCAAACTTTTGAATATTAGATAATTTGATAAATTCCTTTTTTTTGGTCGCATTGTTGATCAGATCTTGGAGGGAACATTCTCCCATCTCCATAACGATGCCTATTTCCGGGACGGATTTTAGTATCGGAAGTGGTCGATTTCCATAATAAAATTGAAGAATCTAAACCATAAATAAAATTAAAAAAAAGTTTAAAATCATTGCCAAAATTTTTTATTTAGAACTAAAACAATTTTTTTTTTGTAATTAATATTCAAATTTGAAAATTGCCTAAATACACCTATACACACATTTTTTTTTAGATTATAATGATAGTTTTTTATCGAGGGCTCTGGTTCATTTTTAATATTAATTCCAAATTTAAGAGGGGTTATGCATTTATAATGTTCTATACTAAGAGATAAATTCTTGCAAATACCTTAATGACTAATGGATGCTCCAACTTTATCATGGCTTTTATTTCGTTAACTGCCTCTGTCACTCCCTTCTTGGAAGTCACATGAATCTGCTTCACTGCGTAGCTCATCTTTGACTTTGTGTGGTTGAATCTGGAAACTGTTCCATACGAACCTTTGCCTAGTCTTTTTTCGAATCGATAATCTCGGTCGAAATCGCTGATAAATATATTCGTCATCTGCTAAACAAAATGTTCTTGATTTTCTTGAGGTCTGAGATATGGGTCAGATTAAATTAATTTTTGTGTTGTCACTCTTTCTGGTTATCCGTTGGTGGGGTTGCTGGTAGGGTATGTATTTATTGTTACTTTAAATTATTCGAATGTTTTTTTTTATATATTGTGATTATGTGTTTTCGCTTAATTGTAGTGAGCTTAATTTGAATTTTTGTTATATATTACTAGAAACAACTATTAATATTGATGTGTTAAAAAAAAAAGCAAAACAATATGTTTAGTTTTTTTTGTATGAATTATAAATAAATAAAAGGTATAAATTCTGCATATATATACATATTGTTATTATTCTTGTAAGTACGAGAGATAAATCAGTTAAATTTAGTAAAAAAAAATTACGAGGATATCTATACAAATAATAGGGAGCTATATATATATCATTTTTTTTAGTTCTTTTATGTGTAAATATATAATTTTAATAATAAAGCCAATAAAAATAATTAATATTCACACTATAATCATGTTCATTAGACAGAGACTCTTTAGTCAAATATATTGTAAACATTGAAAGTTTGTATTTCTTTATGGTATTGGGATAAATAAACCAAGACTATCTTAATGAATTAGTCGTAATAGATTTTGAGTTTTTCTTATTTAGGGTATTAAGCTTTTTTATTATTATTTATTGAATATATAGTATACTTTAGCAAGTATACATTAGCAAAACAATCCAATTCCAATAAATCGAAGGTTCGGCTTTTCCAATAGGATTTTGATTATTGATTTATTTATTTGCTTATTCCATTATATATATTTTGCTTTGAGTAATACACATATTTTTATAAAAATATTTTATCAAATAAATTTAATACTTCCAACTATCCAATTCATAAAAAGTATAATATATTTATATATGGAATCTATTTGCTTATCGATTATTTTTTTTAAGGTTTCTTTAAAAATCATTTTCTAAGACTCAGTTTCGTTTTTACGTATTCTTCACTATACCACTTGAGGTCATTTTTACGTTGATTATGGCTTTTGTCCTTCGTTTCAAGTTCATGCTGCAGCTTTTCGCTATGCACGTAATTGGCAGTCTGCTCGCTCTGGGGCTGCTTCGTATACTTGACCCCGTCCCACATCTGTGCCAAGTGGTCTTGGTAGATTCGATATTTCATTTTGCTTTACACTTCTTTGTCGTCTTTCAAGGTTTCTATGTATTCGTAAAAAAAATCAATCAATTAAAATGAATAATTGAGAAAGAAGAAGTTATAAATATTTATATTTTTGTTAGATACTTTGATCGACAATTGGAAATCCTTTCGATTTGAGTTCTTTGGTGTTTCTGAAATTGGTTTATGCTGGTGCGAACATAGCTTTGGTCTCGCTACATGTTTTGTGGGTCTCGGCAAATCCCATCGATAATGAACCTCCAATGTGATTTATACCATCAGATCTCTACATAGAAATAATAGTTAAGTCATTTTATACTATTTCTCACTCTTCACTTTGCTCAGACAAGGAAGAGAGAGAGAATAGATATAAAATGAGCAGTTTTGTATTTTCTTTTTATGTTTGTTTCCATGTTTTACTTTATATGCTTAAGGATCGAATGTGGTATTAGCATGTCTTTTTTCGAATTATTGGGTAGCGAGTAGTTTGGATATTTCCTCAACTGGGACTCCGTCGTTTTCGAGTTGTTAAAATTTGGTGTTATGATCCCGTGCTTTTTCTGCAAGGATCTTGATCTTGGTGTTTTTCTATAATCTGCCTCCGATTCCAATCATTATATACGATAAATGTATAACTGTTTCGATTATTTTTTATATAAAAATTAATTATAGCTATACAAATAGATATATATTGTATTATTAGTAATATATTTGGTGCTGATATACATATTTAGTTGTAATGTCGACTAGTTCTAGGTATAGTGTATTGATACCAATTATGTTATTCTATCATACATCAAATAGTTGTTAGATGATAATATATAAATGTGAACAATGGCTTGATTGTTTTAAAATTAGCCATAAATCGATTCATTTTGAAAACGTTCGAAGTTCAAAGAAAAATTGACAACAATTTTGTTGGGGTTCCAGCATCAGAGTTTTAATTATCTATACAAAATAGTATTTTGGTTGATGTATCTATTTATCTACCTATATAATTGTTGATGTACTCTTAAAATCATTTAAAAAAAAAAACTTCAAATATAAGGGTAGCCTCATGAATACCTTTTGCCTCGCCAGGTTTGCTTCATCATTCCTATATCGAAATGATGAAAATAGATAGTTAAACAATCAGAAGAAGGTCAATATCCCAAATGTTTAATTTTAGACCTGGAAACCTTGTATTATAAAAGACAAAACCGTAAAATAAAAATTATGCTTTTAAAATGATTATGTGGATTTTTACATTTTGGAAAAAGTAGAAAATATAGGGGAAAAAACATAAAGACCCTAATCGCTCTCATTTTTTACTTGAATACTATTCCCTTTTAATTGCTTGTCAAAATGAACAAAAAATTACCACTTGATAAATTGATCCACATCCGTTGTATCTATAAATATAAGACTGCTTTATACTTAAATTTATTGCTTGACATTAATGTCTAAATCAGAGGTGTTTAGCTTTAATGAAATCATCAAAATCAATGTTGGAGGAAATTAATTTACAAACCAGACTGGACAGTACCATCAACATTAACAACTTTTCCTTGTCCATTGGTTTTTTTCGACCTTTAATTCCACTTCCCCTTCGTATTCGCTTCCATCTGACAAGAAGTACTTTCCTTCTCCATACTTTTAGCCATCTTTGAATTCTCCTTCGTATCTTCTTCCATCCGAGGTGAATAATTTCCCTTGTCCATTGAATTTGTTATCCTTGAATTCCCCTTCGTATCTGCTTCCATCTGAGAAGAATAATTTCCCTTGTCCATTGAATTTGTTATCCTTGAATTCCCCTTCGTATCTGCCT